>JASDQU010106818.1:115749-132417 GCA_032191745.1 Picea mariana | reverse complement strand
TATTTTTTATTTTGTCTCCAGATTTACTTTTGCATCTGTTATATTCAAAAAATTATATAAACTTGTTGAATTTTACATCAATCTTTTACTTATTAAAAAATCATCCTAATCCCTTGTAACTAATACTTGTGGATTAGGAAACAAATTTTGAGGCTATAAACATAGGGTGATATTCTCGGCTATCTTGCCTTAGCCAAGCAAGATCTGAAAATGTTTGAGTAAGATTATTTCATATATTTTACTCAATAGTGGGTATGGTATGGAATTTGAGAAAGGTCTTTTAATTAAATTAAATTCATGATATCGTATAAAAATTTTAAATAGGTAATTTTTGTTCCAATTTTTTTTATCATAGTGGTGCATTGCTAAGGGAAGCAAAATGTCCTTATACATAGTACCTAATTACTTCTTTAGGAAAAATCCTTAAATTTAGTAGAACACTTTAAATTAATTCTTGACAAATTGATTGTGTAAATTACTAAGGTAAAATGTATAAATTCCATCTTGAAGTTATATGAGTAAATTTGTTAGCATAAAAGGAGAATTTAAACTATTTATTTTAAATATTGATTTCATTCTTTACAATTATATTGGGTTGGATCATATCATGTCATATTATCGTAATAACATTTAATTGTAATTGGTTTGAAATCAAGGTGGAGTAATTCTTATGATGTGACTTAGTAGTGATGAATTGTCTAACATTTGTCTAGTATGATGAGTATTAGAATGTTTAATTTTCTTTATGACCAAAAACATTAATGTTACTGTAGTCCTGAGTCTAGAAGCAATTAGGTTGTGGGAATATATATCTCCATGTTCTTCAAAACAGTCGCCAGTACTGAGACCTTAAATGGTCAAAATCAATCGGATGGATCCTGGAATTGAGTGTTGATTATGTGTCTTGGAGGTCCTAACCTTCCAAGGTAGGTTGGGTGGATAGACATCTATGTTACGGGGATGTGGTAATAGATATTTTAGTATCACGATGTTGTATTTGATTATTTCTGTGTAACGATGTAGAGGGTAATAAAATGTGTAAATGTTAACGTTTGATTATTTTCACTTATCACTTGTTCTAACTGTTAATATTTCAAAAAAAAAAAAAATTACTACAATTGTAGTCACTTACATTTATGTCGTAATGGAGGGGTCGTTACAGTTTTGGCTTTCACCTAGTTTCAATGGAGTCTTCATCTCGCCTAATTCCCCATATATCCCCTTCATCTATGAGAATGTAGTTGGGAATAGGTTCTGATATTCTCACAACAAATATGCAATATTATCTACCATCATCATCACTCCAATAATATCCTATCTACGCAAACTTCATATTCTCCGTCATCCCAATTTTTACCTTTCGCATCTTTATAGGCTGTTTGTATGTGGAAGATTGAAAATATGGCGCTTCTACTGCTCATTCTCCTTTTGTTTCAGGTACTTTTACATTCCTAGGATGCTCTTCATCTTGTTCTTCCTTTGAAACATTGTAGCACTCCAATAAATCATGGACAATCATACTATCTCTGTGTGCACTGCATAATGGTACTACCTCTATCAACCCTTCCTATGATAAGATCTTAGTTTGAATGTCATGTAGCACTACATATATTGATGGGAATTCATGTTCAAATTTCAATCTAACTTTGAACCTCTAATTCAACTCGTCCCATCTTGTTGTCTCTTTGCACGTTTCCAATTCCAAATAACAATTCTTTGGAATTGTGTCGAGTGTGTGTATAAATCTATGTGTCCATTATCTCTGTGGTACTAAAATCCATAAGGTCTTGCACTACTCAACATGACCTGTTGGATCAATCACTCTCTATGTGCAACCCACCATCTCGTTGGAGTCATTTTTAGAACAACATTTAGTGCTAGCAGTGTTTGTGGTTCAGGTACCTTCAAATCAAATGTGTTTATAAACAAACTTATATCATTTAATCCATCATACCTTGGTGTGTCATATATATTTATTTCAATACAATGCAATGATCGAGTCATGCATGAACATTGTCTAGTTGAGACTTCATGCATCCTCTGTTTCCAATGCTCTAGACGTTCCTTTGAGTTTGACGCACACAAATTGATACTTCTCCATCTTAGCACACCATCTACAGTAGGGTTTACATGATCATCCATCCATGCATTCATGTTATACAAATCGTCAATGCCATTTCCTATTGTTGTATCTATGTATCTCTTTACTTCTTTTGGGTCCAATGGCGCAATACATTTCAAATCTCCAACTTCAAATAATCATCTCCCTCCTCTTCAAGGTAATGATCGCCTGGTTATCAAAATCCCATTGCAGTCCCATCAATTCTAGAGATGGTTGACTGTCATCCATGATCTCAATAACCTCGAACTAAACCATACTACAAACCCATCCATGTTCATAGGTACTCTTGTCAATCAACCAATTCGTACTATTTTGTGATGATTCGCGATCCTTAACTAAACAAGAGACCATACCATCTTGGGTTTTCCCATCATCTCCCAGGTCTATTTAGGAAACAGGTCCACATCAGACCCAACTTCCAAGTAACAATATCCACATCATATTACCCTATTTGTGCATTGAATTTGAATTCTTTGTTGGTCCTCTTTCTCCATAGTACCTGATTCACCATGCTTTCTGCAATGGAAGTTTCCCTTTCTTGTGTATAGTGATCAATCATCTCATGCAGTGTTTTCAATGGAGTTTCATCTTTCATTATCTCTATGCAAATTTTCAATAATTCTTTTAGAGATCTTACTTTCCCATTTTGTTTCTCTGGTACAATGCAATATATGACCTGTGGCATAGATAATGTTGATCCTCCCCAATCCTGTATGAGTACCTCTTTCCTTTCCCTTTGATATGTCTCCTATTCTTTCTAAGGATCAAGGGTTTCCATGGGTCCTTCTAACTTCCTTATCCATTTCTCATCCTTCTTCCCTCCATTCTTCATATCATCTCATTTTCTAGCTCTTCCCTGTGTAACAAATCCTATTCTTGGTTCTCCATTGTGTTCTTCGACTGATATTTTATGTACGTTTCAATTTGTATTCTAGTTTTGGTTCTATCTATCCCACCATTTCTTAACTAGTTTGGGACAATATTATGGTGCATCATCTAATTCTCTATAGTATGTGAACGATGTACATGTATTTGGGCAGTTACGGGCTAAGAGCCCCAGTTGATTGAAATTATAACATATTATTGGTTCTCTTCCTCTGCCAAAATTTCCTCTACCTCGACCTCTACCAAAATTTCCTCTATTCCCTGGAGTAAATCCTAACTGATTATTATATTTTTGACCTCCTCCATCTGTCTCATCATTCTCCTCCTAAATATTGTACATATTTGAAGTACGCTCCCTCATCAAATCAAATTCACAACAATCCTTCTCTTCATGTCGGACCGACTTGAAAAAGTTTCAAAACAAGTTCCCTAGTATACTCTAATACTTCTACAGTAACGAAAATTCAGTTGGATGATGTCCCCATTTCTTACATATCTCGCAATACCTCCCTCCTGGTAATGGATTCAACACTCTAGTTGCTAAATAGTATGCGAATGTTGTACATTCACACTTATGATGGCCTTCAATTCTACATTCAGTACACCATAATTTCTCTCGCTTCTCCTTTCCTTTTGTAATTTCTACTAGTTGAATCGTCAAAGTAACCAACTGCATATGGACTTGCACCATCCATGCATTGTCTCCTATAGGGTATGATTCCAATTTCATTGCATTTTCCATGGCCTCGAGATGCAATACAACCTTGTGATAAATAAATGGCCTGCGAATGTGTGGTATAATTCCTGCAATAAACCATTCTTGATGTCGTTTATCCGGTATCTATAAAGTCATCCTTCCCATCAGATCTTTGAACCTTTGATCGAAGTCCCATATTGAATCTCTTTTAACTTGTTTAATATCCTTTAGTTATGTAATGTATTGTGATTATGACTTTGTCTTGTTAAATTGTTTTAGAAATGTTTGTCTTATCTTTTCTAATGTCTTGGCCTATCTTGTAGGAATGGTACAATGAATATTCATGTACCAGAATAGCACACGAACTCTAAATGTAGTTTCCAATTGCGTAATCTTCAAATCCCCATATTGGACGTTATTAGCAGCCCAAATTGTCTCACAGACAAACATATGTTGTTCTACATCCTCTGATCCCACTCCTTGGAACTCAGATAGTATGAGGGTGTTGTCTACTCCTGCCATGTTTCTTTTTTTAGTCCATCCTCTTGTTGATGTTGGTTGACTATGAATCCACACGCTGATTCCACTACTTATATTTCTACTACTATGTCCTTCCTTGATAACTATAACTTCTTTTGATAAGTCTTCAATTGTTATTTCCGATTGTAGTTACACACATGGGGTCGTGAATTTGACACATGATCCAATTTGATTAGGACTTAATGACTCCTCTATTATAGGACTGGATTGGAACTCCTCTTCCTCTCCTCTTATGTGTGGTATCTCCATGATTTGTATTATTGCACAAGGTCCTCTCCCCTCTGCCTCACTATGTTGCTCTCCTTTCTTAGCCCCATTATTTTTCCTCTTGTTCCTCCTTCCTTTGCACAATTCTCCAAAATCTTCTTATTCTTATTGTATACCTTCTTAGAATCTCTACATCCTCATTCCCTCCCTTCCTTCTTCCTTACTTCCTTCATTCTCCCTTGTCCTCAGACTATCCTCTTGTCATCCCTTGTTTCCCCGATGTACATGAAACTTTTTAACAGTCAAATTCCATTTCATCATGCAATTGTCACACAAAAACATCTTTATCCATGTACCCAAAAATTTCATGAACTTTCCACGTGTACCTTTGAAGAATTCCTTTTCTACAACAATGTATGACTCGGTACAATCTACTATGAACTATGTAATATATCCTCCTAATATGTTATCCAACCATAAATCCACTGCATGAGAGGTTTTATTACTTATGGAATTCATCTTTGTTACCAACTCAAGACTCCAATTCCTTGACGTTGTGTCTTGGTACCTTCTAGTGTTCTCCACTAATATTTCTAACCACTCTATTAGAATAACTAGAAATTTGCCAAAGAAAATTTCATGCAACTCTGTATATACACACCTATGCATATACTTTTCATTACTCATTCGAGGTTTTATATTCTCTTTTAGGGAAAAATCTTCTTCCTTCCTTTCTAACCATTCTGAAATTTATTTCTTTGTCGAGCTCTAAAACATTTCCTTAATCACAAAATCTTGGTCCCAACAATGAAACCATTTGTTGGAATTGCATGTGGTTGTAATACCCTAGGTTAAAGTTATCATTTGACCAAGAAAACCCTTCATACACCAACCCTTTTGGCATCACCTGCATGTGTAGATAAAGTATCACTCAAGGTATCTATTGAAACTACAAGAACCTGGTTTCTGCAGTGGTGAGGGAATGGGAGGCTATTATTTCATTCATTCTTAATTATTTGTTATATGTGCGCTATTCTGCAATTTCTCTATTCATATTACTTAATGGATAAGAGGTTCATATTACCATTATATTCCTGATTACTACATAAAATCATTACTGTAATAATGATGCAGCCCCTCATCTCTCCTAGGGGTTGCGAGACCTCTCGATCAAGGATATTCAAAAGGATGAGTGAAGTTAACTCCTCGGGACCTTTCTAGCCCCCAATTCAGTTTAACACAATCCCTTTTATCACCTTAGGCATAGGTCGTATGGAACTTGCAGGCCATTTTCTTAGCGCTCTTCAAAATTTTAATTTGTGGGCATTAGCTCCTTCTGCTAGCCCACATCCACATGCAACCTCGGGCTATGACCAGGGGATAAACCATGAACGGCACTTCAAACTTTGGTCGTCAACTATTTTGGCATGAACTGAAACACTTTTTCTTGAACCCCGAACCAATGAACTTACCTGGATAGATCTACGGTTCTTTCTCCTCCAACAAGCAATGACTGTGATCTGCTTCAAATTTCGGTAGAATACATTATTTTATTCATGCTATTTCTCTGAAGCTCTACCTTTCGAACTCTTTGATCTACTGCCACATATCCTCCTAGCAACCAACAACTAGGATTACCTCACCGCTTAAGGGCTTCAACAATCCCTGCTCTTGAAACACTTAAAAGCCTCTAAACCACGAAGGGTTGAAAGAATCCACAGTTAACCTGCATGCAACTCTCCCAGATATGACGGTTTGGAATGATCTTGCTTCCTCCTGAATAGATCTCGCTCATGAATTTATGAAATACTAAAGGGCTCCTCTCGATTGAAGGATTATTCCTGACTATCTGTTCTGAGCTTGTTCCTCCTTCAAACTTTTACTCCTTAGAGAATTTTCTTCGACACTTAGTTGAATTTTGACTCTGTGCACACCTTGTGACATGTATTTTCCACAAATTACCTTTTTTTTGGGTGACTGAGAACACCTTGCACCAGTTCTTACACTCTTCTGTAAATACTCTTGAGTTACTCCTCCTAATATTATGAGTCAAAATACTCGGTCACACACTCCTTGCGGGCAATATGCACACCTTGCATACAAATCTCTAGTTATCTCTCCTAAGCTTGTTCCTCCTCGACTCTCTAAACTTCTTAGAATGACTTCTCTGATACTTAGCCAAATATCGACCCTACGCACACCTTCTGACAGGCTTCCTTCAAATTTAATCTTGATGGGCGACTGTGCACTCCTTGCAACAATTCTTATATGGCCTAATTGTTCCTCCTGAGCAATATGATTCTGAGTGTGTTTCTACATATGCACACTTTCAAGCTATCCCTCTTGAACCTCTAATTCAAAATAGACTCTGTCAATGCACACCTTGTGAACACTTATGCACTCCTTGCAAACAAAAGATTCACGTTATCTTTCTTGAGCTTTCGAGTTGAAAGATACTCTACCAATGCATACCTTGCGGACACTATGCACTCCTTGCACTTGATTGTAGAAGAGAAACAATTGAAAGTTATATATTCCTCACATATTCATATATTCAACCATGTAAATGCATTCATAACAATAGAACAAATAATAAAAGAGAAATGCAATTAAACATAAATCCTACCATTCATTCACTCAGATAGACATAGTAACAACAACACCAAATATTTGGATCAATGCTTCTCGTTTATTATCTTTCAAATGGAATGCACATGGATTCATACAACTCTGATAACCTTTTGCAACTCAACAATAACAACTTCAAATAGCTTTCAGGAGCCTCATTTGGGAAACAATACATTTATTTATATAAAACAAGCTCATAGAGATTTTCCCTCTGACTACCTTAGTGCTATCCTATCAAATTAAAAGTTTTCAACTACTAAGGCTTATTACAATAAATGTTCGAGACAAACATATAAGACAAAATTATTTGAATCTGTATTACAATATACTACATTAAATAAAATACAATCCCCATCGATCTCAAGCAATGGTTCAACTCCTAAACATTTAAGATGTTCTTTAATTACAATACTTTCAATATATTACCTAACATTCCATCTTTCAACTTTCAAAAACACTTCAAAAGGTGTGCTAGGGCATTGAGCTATCCTGCACTCGCATTTTGATGATGATGCTTCTGCATCATACTTCTCTGGACAAAAACTCATGGACTCCTTTTCATGAGCTTCTGCACTGAATTTCCATGCTTCTGAATATATGCTTCATTTACCCAACTGACATCTTCTATTTTCTGTCCTTTCCACTTTACCAAATACTGAAAATAAGTCTTCCTTCGAGTCTTCTTACCAGTCCTCAGATCTATGATCATCTCCATATGTGGATTTTATGGTACATACATTTTCTTCTCCCACTAGATCTCTTTTTGATCTTTTGATCCTTTTGTATCATATTCCCTGTAAGGATACAGGTCTGAAATGCTGAATATGGGCGATATACCCAGATCCTCTCGTAGCTCTATATCATAAGAATTTTCATCAAATTTCCTTAGGATCTTGCATGGTCCTATCTTCTTCAATTTCAATTTGTCATATGTTCCCCTTGGGAACATTTCCTTCCCGATATGTGATAGAACTTGATATACCACTTCAAATTGATGTTCTCTCCTATGTTGATCAACTTTGCATTTATATTCTCTGCTAGTATTATGCAACCTCTCATTGATTTGATTATCAAGCTTATGCATTTCTGCAGTGAAACCTTCTTCTCCAATGCGTCTGAATTCATTTTTCTCCAAATCTCTAAACTTTGATACTCCCCTTGGATTCATCCCATATACTATCTGGAATGGAATATTCCTTTTACTCATGTTTGGTGAGTCATTGTATGTAAACTCTTCTTCTGAAAAAATCTAATTCCACTGGCTATGATGTTCAGTGACCAGAATGCTCAGCAAATTTCCTATACTCATATTTACCACCTCAATCTGTCCATCTGTTTGAGGGTGATATGATGAACTAAAAGATATTTTTTTCCCTAGTTTCTTCCAAAATTTCCTCATAAAATGACCAACAAATTTAGTGTCCCTATCTGAGACAATACTCTTAGGCAACCCATGAAGTCTCACAACTTCCATGAAAAACAAATTTGCAATGTGTGTTGCATCATTATTTTTCTGGCATGGGATAAAGTGTGCAATCTTTGAGAATCTATCCACTGCAAAAAATATGGAATCATTTCTCCTTTGTGTTCTTGGCAATCCCAACACAAAATCCATGCTTATTGCATCCCAAGGCCTATCTAGAATAGGAAATGGTTGATACAACCCAATGTTTTGTCTCTTCCATTTTTCATACTGGAAAATATTACATTTGTTTACAAAATTATTCACCTATACCATCATACCTGGCCAATAGTATGAATTGTTCAATTGTTCAAATGTCTTGTCATGGCCAAAATGTGTTTCTAGACCTCCACTATGTTTTTCCTTTAGCAGATTATCTCTCATCGAGAACTTTGGTATGCACAACCATCAAAATTTAAACAACAATCCATCTTAAATCAGGTACTCTTTCCACTGACTTCTGGCTCTGAACAAAGTATTTTCATACACTTCATATTCCTCTTTAAGATTTGGGTCATCACAATACATCTCCTTAAGGTATTCAAACCCTAAGGTTTTCACTTGAAATTCTTGCAGAATTAGACATCTCCTGCTCAATGCATCACCGAATTTGTTAGCATTACCAGAAATATGTTTTTGACAAAAGTTAAATTTTTCATAAGCTCTATCCACTTAGCATGTCTCTGATTTAACTTCTCCTATCTAGTTATGAATTGTAAAGACTGATTATTGCTATAGAAAACAATTTCTTTTGGAACAAGTTAGTGCCTCCATTTCTTCAAGCATTGAATTATTGGATAAAAATATTTGTCATATGTGGATTAATTTATGTTAGTGTCATTTATATTCTCACAGAAATATGAAACATGCCTATTATCTTGGCTCAAGACTGCTCCAATTGCAACTCCAATAGCATCACATCTTACTTGAAATGTCTTCCCAAAATCTACCTAGACCAGAATCAGTTGTTCTGTTATCTTCTCCTTTAATATCCTGGAGCTTTTCTCAGCTTCTTCTGTCCACTTAAAATAATTAGGTTTCTTCTTCATCGTATCCATCATTGGTGTACGAATTCCACTAAAATTTCTAATGAAATTTCAATAGAAACTTGCTAATCCATGGAAGCTTCTCACCTCAAATATTCTCTTTGTCAATGGTCATTCTCTGATTTATCTCACATTCTCTGGATCCATATTCAATTCATTTGAAGAGATCATAAAAATTAATTAAATGAGTCTTGTCTTCATAAAATAGGACTTCTTTAGATTTATAAACAACTTCTCCCGCTGCAGTCTGCTCATCACTAATTTTAAGTGCCTCAAATGCTCTTCACCAATTTTACTAAAGACTAATATATCTTCCATATATACAATAACAAACTTACCAATAAAATATTTTAATACTTCATTCATCAACCTCATAAAATTACTCGGGGCGTTTGTCAATCCAAATGGCATAGCACGCCACTCATACAACCCTTAGTTTGTTTTGATGATTGTTTTCCACTCATCACCTTCTCTCATTCTTATATGGTGATATCCACTTTTCATATCTATATTTGAAAAAAAATATTGATCCACTCAAACAATCCATTAAGTCATCCATCCTCAGAAAATGAAATCTGTACCTGATGGTGATCTTTTTTATGGATCTTGAGTCTGTACACATTCTCCACCCTCCATCCTTTTTTGGACTCAATACAGTTGGTAATGCACATGGACTCAAGCTTTCTCTGACCAAACCCTTGTCCATCAAATCCTGGACTGGTCTTTTTACCTCCTCATTCTCTTTAGGTGTCAATCTATATGCTGATTTGCTCGACAAACTTTCTCTTGGTATTAGATCAATGCGATGGTTGATACACTTGATGGGTGGTAATGAGCTAGGTAACTCATCCACTAATATGTCATCAAAATTCTCCAAAAAATATTGAATTTCTTCAGGCATATCATCCATATAAGTACTTGTAAGGATGACTATTGGCTTCCTCACCACAACAAATTGCATCCCTTGTTCCTTCTTGACTTCACTCAAGATTTCCTTCCCACTCATGAGAAGTATACTTGTGCTAGCTTCTTCCTTTACTTTCCTTTCGTATATTGGTAGTAACATGTGTGTCTTACCATTCTTATTCAAAGTATACATATTTTTTCTCCCATCATGAATGACATTTATGTCATACTGCCATGGTCTCCCCCAAAAAATGTGACATACATCCATGGGAATCACATCACACAAAATCTCATCTCTATAACCTCTTATCTTAAATTCAACCTGGTGTCCTTTCTGCAACCATGAGACTCTATAAAAAATCATATGTTCAGTTGTCTCAAGCTCTAGTTTCTCCACCATTTATGTGGATACCAATCCATGGTTGGCCTCTCTTTCCTGGCCAATTTTTCTTCTTCCTTCAACACAATATGATAAGCATCCTCCACTATCCTTACTGTCATCATGTTGATTTCATCTTGGATTTCATATCTCAGACCATTTATATACCTAGCAACCTTTTCATCATCTTTTTCTCTTTGTCCAACCCTAATGTACAACATGTAAAACTCCTATGTGTACTCTTTCACTGTCATTCCCTTCTATCTCTGGTTTTCCAATTTCTTGAACAAATTTATCTCATAGTCCTTGGGTATGAATTTGTCCTTTATCTTGGATACCATTCTATCCCAATTCTTGATCTTTTGTTTTCCTTTGCATCTTCTATCAACCTGCAGTTTATCCCACCACAATGTTGCATGTCCCTTTAATCTTGTGACATCATGTTTCACTTTCTTCTCCTCATCGATGTACTCATAGTCAAAGTATTTGTCCATTGATCTTATCCAATACAACAATTCTTCAAAATCTAATTTTCCTTTGTACATAGAGATGTCTATATTTTCTCTATATTTTCATCTTCCACTTCTTTGTTCTCTGCATCAGTGACGTCTCCAACATTAGGTTCTACTTTTTGTTGTCTCGATGGTATCCAACCTTGCATGAAGTTATCTCATATCCCTTTACATAACTTGAGTTTCTACAGGTGGATTTGTACATCTTCTAGGTAGCATTGTGCTAACCTTTTCTTGACACAGAAAGAAAAATTTGAAGCTCTGATACCACTTGATGCAACCTCTCTTCTCCTAGGGGTTGCATGACCTCTCGATCAAGGATAATCACAAGGTTGAGCCAAATTAGCTCCTTGGGACCCTGCTAGCCCCCAATTCACAAACCCTTTTTTCACATTAGGCATAGGTCGTATAGAACCCGCAGGCTCTTTTCTTAGTGCTCTTTAAACTTTGAATTTGCAAGTGCTAGCTCCTTCTTCTAGCCCCTCTCCACATGCAACCTTGGGCTACGACCTGAGGATAAACCCTAAAAGGCGCTTTAGACTTTGAGTGTCGATTGTTTAGGAAACAACTGCAACAATTTTTCCCAAACCCAGAACCGACGAACTTACCTGGACATATCTACGATTCTCGCTCCTCCAACAACCAACGACTATGATCTGCTTCGGACTTTGGCAGAGAGCATTATTTTCTCTGTGTTATTTCTATGAAGATCTACCTTTCGAACTCTCTGATTCACTACCACGTATCCTCTTTGCAACCAATGGATAGGGTTACTTCGTGGCTTGAGGGCTTCGAAAATCCCCGCTCCTCAAAGAGTTTAAAATATCTGAACCATGAAGGGTCAAAATACTCCACGGCTAACCTCTATGCAACTCTCCCATATCTGACGGTCTGGAGCTATCCTGCTTCCTCCTGAATGGATCTTGCTCATGAATTTATGAAATCTTAAAGGGTTCCTCCCTATTGAAGGATTCTTCCCCACTATCTCTTATGAGCTTGTTCCTCCTTCGAAATTTTACTCCATAGAGCATTTTCTTGGACACTTAGTCGAATTTTGACTCTATGCACATGTTGTGACATGTTTTTTCCACAACTTAGATTTTTTTTGGGTGATTGGGCACACCTTGCACCAGTTCTTACACTCTTCTACAAATACTCTTGAGTTAATCCTCCTGATCTTTTGAGTGAAAAGCTCTGCCACACACTCCTTGCGGAAAATATGAGCACCTTTCATACAAAGCTCCAATTATCTCTCATGAGCTTGTTCCTCCTCAACACTATGAACTTCTCAAAATGACTTCTCTGATACTTAGCCAAATATCAACCCTGCACACACCTTGTGACAGGATTCCTTCAACTTGACTCTTGATGGCCGAATGTGCAGTCCTTCCAACAGTTCTTATATGACTCAATTGTTCCTCCTAAAAAATATGACTCTGAGTGTGTTTCTGCCTATGCACACTTTCAAGCTATCCCTACTGAACTTCTGAGTTAAAATAGAATCTGTCAACACACTCCTTGTATACAATTATGCACTCCTTGCAAAAAAAAGATTCATGTTATCTCTCCTGAGCTTCTCAGTCATAATAGACTATGTCAACGCACACCTTGCACTTTCTCGTAGAAGAGAAATAATTGGAACTTATGTAATCCTGATAGATTCATATATTCAACCATGTAAATGCATTCATAACAATAGAACAATTAATAATTGAGAAATGCAATTAAACATAAATCCTACCATTCATTCACTCAGATAGACACAGTAACAACAACACCAAACATTTGGATCAACTCTTCTATGTTATATTCATTCAAATGAAATGTACATGGATTCATACAACTATGAGAAGCTTTCACATCTCAACAACAACAACTTCAAATAGCTTTCAATAGCCTCATTTAGGAAACAATACATTTATTTATATAAAACGATCTCATAGATATTTTCCCTCCGACTAAATTAGTTATATCCTATCAAATTAAAAGCTTTCAAATACTAAGGTTTATTACAATAAATATTCGAGATAGACAGATAAGAGTGAGTCCTTTGAATCTGTATTGAAATCTACAACATTAAAGAAAATACAATCCCCATAGATATCAAGCAATGGTTCAACTCCTAAACATTTAATATGTTCTTTAATTACAATACTTTCAAGATATTACATGACATGCCATCTTTCAACTTTCAAAAACACTTCAAAATGTGCGCTAGGGCACTAATCTGTCCTCCACTCGTGCTTTGATGATGATGCTCCTACACCAAATAATCATAACTATTGTGCCATGAATACATGTAAGATAAATCTACTCTAATATGCATCCAAATAGATTACCTAAACAATCACACAAAAGACATCCAACACAACATTTAATGTGGTTCAACCAACTCTTGGCTACATCAACAATGACTAGCTTCTTTATTATGCATCTTGTAAATTCTTCAGGCTTGTGCACTACGCTTATAAATATACATCATGGTTATATTTCTCTTCTCCTACCCTAGTCCCTTTGTAGTGCAAGCCTTTCTCTCTCTACATCATCTCCTTAGCATTCAAACATAAATTCCTATCTTCCATGGAGCAAAACATCACCATAAAAATAGCTAATAGACAACTCAACAATGAGGAACTAACCAGAAGAGAAAATAAGAACTGAAGAACCCCTATTCTCCCAACCCATTACATATTTATACATACAATATAAGGCTTAAAAAATTATTTTATTTATCCCAAAACCCTATTACAATGTATGACTACTCCATTTAGTTAGTTGCTCGGGATTCTTTTTCCTGCTTTTACGTCTGCATGTTGTTTTTTCTCTCTAACTGTCATTCTTCCTTCTTTTTCGTATCCTTATATCTTTAGAACATCGGGTTGTCATCCTTCCTTTTTGCCCGCTTTCTTCTCCTTCTTTATTCCTCTTTCTTCTTTATTACTTTGTTTTATTCATCTTTCTATGCACTGTCCTCCTAAATGCGCCTCAAATGGACATTTTCCTCCTGGATTCACTTCAACCGTATGCTCCCTAGTCTTCCTTCTTGTTCTATGCACTTATTCTACACTTAATACTTTGATCAAAATCGTATCCAAAACTGCCTGTCCAACACCATCTTTCTTGCGTTCTTTCCAGTTGGTGCGCAGAGCAGACATGAACATGTCAAATGTTGTTATTAAGCTCATCGGGACTATCTCAATGAGTTTTCCATCCTTATTCTAATATTTATTTCCACATTCACCCAATATCAAATGGATTTCTTTGACATGCGCTAAGTAGTCCTCCTTTCTTCCAAAACAATGAGGATCGAGAGAGATCAACTCTTTCTCGAACTACATGATATGGCTCTCATTGACCTGATTGAAAAACTACTTCATCTTCTTCCAGAATTGATGAGGGAAATTGATTTGACCGAGGTGAAATTGAATCCCCCACAAGATATCGGTCATGATGACCCCTATAGTCTCATCTTTCCTTCCATCAACAACAAACTTCGCCTAGTAGTCTCTTGGATCTAGAAACACAATCTTCATATACTACCAATGTCTTTTTCTCCTCAAGAGGGTTTCCATGTCTGTCTCCCATCATGCATAATTTGATCCATTCAGAACAATAGAATCAATATTAAATGCCATCCATGATATCTAGAAAAAATATCTATTTTCAAAGGTTCCAATCAACAAACCATCGACCCAGATTCAATCACACAACAAATTTGACTCAACAAGGTTTTCATATAATAGGTCGATGTTTTAAACCATCAGCTCTGATACCATGTTGGGGAAGGGGTGAAAGCAGTGACCAAAAAAGATAAACATTTATGTATATAATTGAAGAGGAATCAAAATTTTGAATATAGAGGTGGTGTCTAAAGACACTGTTAAACACTTAAGAAAAACACATTTTGATAAAAAAATCACAATGCATATTGGACCTTGATATCTCCATATGATATCAAATTAATCACTTGATCGCAATGATGATAATGACCCAAAGGGTATTCTATTTATATCCTTAAGATATAACCAACTTCCACAATATCCTGAATATCTTGTCCCCATGTAACATCCATTGTTAGATTTGACTCCACTAAATCCACTCTTTTGAGTCAAATGGACAGGAATTCTTGACCCGAACTCCTATGCATCGAACTCATAGTTGATTGTCGGGTTGGTCAATCCACTACTTGACTGTCTTCAATTGTTGTTTCATTGTCTGACTGACAGGTGCATCGACTACATGACCGACCGATGTAATATGATGGTTGATCACCTGACTGACTATATGAAGATGTAGGTCAACCACTCAACTCACTGAACCTAGGAGATGTGTGAAAAACAAACAATGTTTAATCTCTATCAAACTATTTTATTGGAATATCCACACTTATTTACAAATTAATGTTAATCCTCTAAATTTGCAATGATGTTACAATGTAAACTTCCATAAAAACCTACAAGTGGCCATGAAAAAAATATTCGATTTTGTAACATTCATTAACTCTACTACTAATTAATTTGTCATTAAACTAAAAATACTAACATCAATTAAAATATTTTTCAAAATAAATCATAAATTAATTATAAAATATTTATTGAATTTTATAATATATAAATAATAACAAAGATYCAAATTTGATATTATTATGTTTTTTTTTTAAATATAAAAARAKTATTTAAAAGAGATTGTTATTAATTATATTCCTCAATGACAAATAACAATATTTATTTGCACATTGTATAAGAATGTAGAATCAATATTCATGAATATTCAAGTACACCTTTTAGTGCATTTAATGGACAATATTAAATTACTCAATGTTCTTTAGGACAATATGCATGTTTTTGTTATAAAGGTACATGAAGGAACACAAAGTATTTATAAAGAAACAAGCATGACCATGACTACAGGAAGGTTTCATGGTGGATGGATATGTTATTTTAGAGTAATTAAATTTTGAAAGTGAGTACGTAAACCCACTTCATGTTTAATGCACCGTTAGTATGGAAGTTTGAAGAGAGAAGACGACAAAAGAAGTTTGAAGACAAAGAAGACGACAAAAGAGGAGAGTCAAATGAAAACTCTTATACATTAGTAATCATAGAGGATTATTATATAAATGTTTTAGTAATTATAATAAAATCTATATGACTAATGATATTTGATACTTCATGACTCATCATATTATAATTATTTAATTGGTTTATGTACATATTTCAATCAGATAAAAGATTAAAAACCACATGTTATATAATTCAAATGCTACAATATATTGAGTGTAGTC
>JASDQU010106818.1:76662-89666 GCA_032191745.1 Picea mariana | reverse complement strand
ATCTCTCCCAAACAACTTTGAGAACTTGAACATCAAACAAGTTATATATGATCTTGGAATATACATGAGGTAAGTAGTTTTTATTTATATGCAAAATGATCATTCAATTTGTTGTTGTACTTAATGCCATGTGTTTTACTTGTAAAGTAATATATATTATGTTATGTTGAAACATGTTATTTTCTTGTGTCATTATCTCATGTAGATGGTTTTCATTGAAAGAAATCCATGAAGATGATATAAAGTATTGGAAGAGAGAAATTCCACAACTAATGTGTGAAATGAAAAATTATATACCTCCAACATTTTTCAATGCACAAGAACACTACCTCATACATCAAGTTGAGGAGATTGAAATGTGTGGATCTATACACACAAGGTCAATGTGGATGGTGGAGAGGCACTTGAAAATATTGAAGTCTTTGGTTAAACAAAGAGCACGTCCTGAGGGATATATGGTATATGAATAAATGGTGTATATTAGTCAGTATATTTATAAATTAGCAGTGCCAACTATGCATGCAGTGGATCACATTTGGGATGTGAACTCCATCAAAACATTTTGAACATCAGGAGCACCTATTGGGGAAAGGTAGAATGAAAAAAATTAGAGGTAATATATTAATAATTGTGGAGATTTATATTAATACATATAATTTTTTGTTTTTTGTGTATATGATCATACTCATTAATATATTAATATCTTTTATTTCATCAATTATTAATATTTACCATGGTTCTAATTAATATTTAATATTGGTGAATTATGATTTTTTGATTCAGTTGCTCAAGATTCGGATGCACTGCATTTATACATTGCAAACAATCTTGACTTCATGAATGTATGGATTGGAATATGTAAAAAACATCATGGCAGTAGGTTATCATGGCAACGATTGTCTGAATTGGTTAGAGAAACTCTTCCCAATAGAGATACCAATGTAACACAAAGGGAAATTGATTTAGCATTTGGTTTGAAAGATGGACAGGAAAGAAAATTCACCCATTTTATTCAGTTATTTTATATTGTATTAATGTGACTACATGTGTACTGTATTTTTCAGATACTTTCCAAGTTATATAAATATGCTAATTTATTAATTGACAATGCATCTTTTAGATATCTAGCATATTGTAGTTGAAACACCACAAGGCTATGTGGCACAATGGTCGTAAATTTTGCATCAAACAGTTGGATGAATATAGGATTTTTTTTTATAGTGGGATAACTACAGTATTACAAGTCGCTAATGTTTCCTCTAGGAGTGACAAACATTCTTGAGAATATCAAAATAGATACTATGGGTATTTGAATGATATGCTTGAGTGTGAGTTTAATTCCATAAAATTGGTTCTATTGGACGTCAAATGGTATAGGTTACGAATGCATGAACCCGATGAGGAAAAATATGTTATTCATCATGCCTACGGATTTACGATGATTAAAACAATGGTGTTTGAAAGAGGACATGATCACTATATTTTTCCAAGACAATCTGAATAGATATTTTACTCAAATGTTCCAAGTGAGAGGGATTGGTCATTTTTCGTTAGATATGATCCAAGAGGAAGACCAGTTAAGTATACTCATGTACATGAAGAAGATGATATTGAAGAAGAAGATGATTCACCAGATCAGACAGATCCATAAAATCATGAAGGGTTGAAAAAGAAGACAAAGAATTTCATGATTCAGGCATAGGAGACAATGCAGTTCTTGATGATGATGTCAATGAAAATATGCTCGAAAATGACATTGATGACGATGATGATATCATCAATCCTTTCAACAACATTTCGGGACCGGATGATGATACATATGTCGAGTTCGATGAAGAAGAAGATACATAATAAGGATGATACAACTGTTGAGTTGGATCAGATACGTGACTATATATTTTAATTTGTATGAATTATTATCTTAAAATAATTTACTTATGTCATGGGTTAATTACATGTTTTTAAGTTTTATGCGGCATTTTTATATCACATGTTACATGTTTTTTAATTATTATGTGCAACCTAAAAATAGTCTCCAATATACTAGAGTACGTGGTAAACTAAAAATATCATTTACAAACATATAATCTATTTTACCTTCATTAATTTTTGTTTTGGTAGTTTCTATGCATGAATCTTACTATGTTTCTTTTGATTATTTTCTATTTTATAGATTGGGTATTGGGGAAGTGAGAGTGATGTGAGGGGGAGGGTAGGGGCCACATGAGATTCAACCTTCACATGGTTGGCCTTGTTCAGTAGAGGATAAATTATTCTTGAAACCAAGAGAATCTCATTCATTTTTATACCATCATGATCGTAGATGTCATCATTGTTGTCATAGTATTGCATCAACAAAGTTTCGATGAATGTGTTTTTCATTTCTACAGAATCTTTGTTGAAACTGTTTGACAACATGGGACTTTGTACCATGAGTTATGTGGCAAGAAGAAGGTGTTAGATGATATTTCCTATTTAAATAATGATTACGTACTAAAATATATCTAAAATATTGTACCAAAAAGTACTTAGATAAGAGAGAAAAAAAGAAGACAACAAATAATTGATGATCAAGCACTTGTGCAATTTATCAAGTTATGTTTATAAACATTATTGCATGCCTTTGAAGTACTATAATATGAAGGAATGTGAATTTCCAAACTCAAATATGATTCACGCACCCACTCTATATATCCGATCATGGCCTCATTTCGTTCAAACTTTCTCAGATTAATGTCATGTTGCATGGAACTCCCAACAATATACCCATCATCATTTTCGTTCTCTTTATTTTCATCGACTATGTTGTATAAAAACAACATCATGACAATTATTCCCATGCGTTTGGTGGAAATAAGAAGGCTGTAGAGGAAATTCCATATTTAATTAATGATTTCGTACTAATAGTCTTTAATTTATGGAGAAAACAAGTACTTAAATGAGAGGAAAAACCAAAGACAAGAAATATATAATGAAGATTATGTAATTTATATCAATTAGTACCTGTCTATCAATTTTATAACATTTCCTTGTAGTACTAGATGTGTGAACGTGTGTTTCGAACAAATTTTAAAAGGAACAACGAAAAGACATTGTACTAGGACTAGACATGGGCAACAGTGACCTGTGAATGGGGCCAATGTTGAAATTCTTTCAAACTATTTATGTATGCAATAAAATTTGACATGGATATAATATTCACATGACTTAACGATATGGGAGGGTTTCTGGACTCAAATTTCACTCACACGCCGACTTGTTTCCATCATCAATTCATCATGTAAACCATAAACCCTATTTTTCTTTCAAAGTAAACAAATTGGTTGACACAAGTTTTAAGTTTGCATCAGCCTTTGTTCATTTTTAATCAACAACATAAAAATATGCATGTTGAGATGGTGCTGTATCAATGTCGCTAAGTATTGCATGTGTCAATGGCATCATTATTGTCAATTACATTTTTTAAGATTTATGTCATTTTTGTATGTAGTGTGTTACATTTTACTTATTACATTAAATTATTTATGGAGGAATTGAGAGTGAGGTGAGGGGTGGGGGGGAGGTAATTAGATCTTCCACCTTCACGTGGTTTCCCCTATTTAGTAGAGAATTAATTATTCTCGAAACCAAGAGAAGATCATTTGGGTTTATTATATGCCAATTTGAGAAAAATTATGTGAAGGTGATGTGATGATCATGTTCAAAACAATGAAAATATGGTTCCTCAACACACAACCTGCACGAATAGAAACAATACCAAACCATGAAAGAAGTCATGAAAATTGTCCTTTTCGTCGGATTTTACCTTTCAATTTGTGCTTGTATGGACTAAAATTTGACATGCTAGGACAACACACCTACATTGACGGTATGGGAGGGTTTTCAAACTCAATCATGACTCAAAAAGATAATTCAACAATAAAATATTCTTTGGTTATTCTATCAAAATCCAAAAATAACCGACATGTGAATGGGGCCAACATTAAAGTTTTTTCAATTTGTGTTTGTAGGGATTGGAATTTGACATGGTTAGACTAGAATCATACAAAGACGGTATGGGAGGGTTTCCACACTCAAAAATGACTCACAAAAATAATTATACAATCAAACAACAAGCCTATAGAATAATTAATGTGAATGGGGCCAATGCTGAAATTTTTTCAGTTTGTACTTTTATGGACTGAAATTTGACATGCTATCACAACACACATGAATTGAAGCTATGGGAGGGTTTTCAGACTCAAACATGAGTCAAAAATAAAATTATAAAATTAAATATTCTTTAGTTATTCTATCTAAATCCAACAATAAGGCACTCCTGCTCTTGTAGTTGACCCTGCTTATAACTGACTTGTTTATGGGGCCAACGTTGAAGGTTTTTCAATTTGTTCTTGTATGGACTAAAATTTGACACGGTTAGACTAGACACATACAATGATAGTATGGGATGGTTTTGAGACTCAATCATGACTCACACAATAAATTCCACAATCAAACAACAAGCCTATAGAATAATTACTGTGAATGGGGCCAATGTTGAAATGTTTCCAATTTGTGCTTGTTATAAGGACTGGAATTTTACATGGTTAGACTAGATGCATGAATTAAAGGTATGGGAAGATTTTTGGACTCACAAATGAATCACACAATCAATTCCACAATGAAACAACAAGCCTATATAATAATTAATGTGAATGGGGCCAATGTTGGGATTTTTTCAATTTGTGCTTGTATGGACTGAGATTTGACATGCTAAGACAACGCACATACATTGATGGTATGGGAGGGTTTATAGAATCAAACATGATTCCAAAAAAAGATCTATAAATAAAATATTCTTTCGTTGTTCTATCAAAATCCAACAATAAGGCGTGTTTGATCATGCACTTCACGATGCTTATAACTGACATGTTGATGGGGCCAACATTGAAAGTTTTTCAATTTTTACTTGTATGGATTGAAATTTGACATGGTTAGAATAGATTCATACAATGATGGTATGGGAGGGATTCTAGAATCAAACATGAATCACACAATCAATTCAACAAATCAAACAACAACTCTATAGAATAATTAATGTGAATCGGGCCAATGTTGAAATTTTTCCAATTTGTGTGAGTATGGACTGAAATTTGACATGGTTAGACTAGATGCATGTATTGACCATATGGGCGGGTTATTGGACTCAAACATGACTCACACAAAAAATTAGACAATCAAAGAAAAAGCCTATATAATAATTAATGTGAATGGGGCCAATGTTGAAATTTTTTTAATTTGTGCTTTTATGGACTGAAATTTGACATGCTAGGACAACACACATGCATTGGTAGTATGGGAGGGTTTCCAGCATCAATCATGAGTCCAAAAAAAAAATTACAATCAAATTCTCTTTGATTATTCTATCAAAATACAACAATAAGGTGTACCTGCTCATGTACTTGACCACGCTTATAACTGACATGTGGATGGGGCCAACGTTGAAAGTTTTTCAATTTGTGCTTGTATGGACTGAAATTTGACATGGTTATACTAGATGCATACAATGAAGGTATGGGAGGATTTAAAAACTCAAACATGACTCACGCAATCAATTCCAAAATCAAACAACAAGTCTATAGAGTAATTAATGTGAATGGGGCCAATGTTGAAAATTTTCCAATTTGTGCTTGTATGGACTGAAATTTGACATGGCTAGACTAGATGCATGCATTGAAGGTATGGGATCTTTTTTGGACTCAAACATGAATCACACAATCAATTACACAATCAATTCCACAATCAAACAACAATCCTATATAATAATTAATGTGAATGGGGGCCAATGTTGAAATGTTTTCAATTTGTGCTTGTATGGACATAAATTTGACATGCTAGGAAAACACACATGCATTAATGCTATGGGAGGGTTTCCGGACTCAAACATGAGTCAAATAAATAATTTGAAAATAAAATATTCTTTGGTTATTCTATCAAAATACAACAATAAGGCATGTCTGCTCATGTACTTGACCTCGCTTATAACTGACATGTTGATGGGGCCAACGCTGAAATTTTTTCAATCTTTTCTTGTATGGAATAGAATTTTACATGGTTATACTAGACACATAAAATTATGGTATGGGAGGGTTTCCGTACTCAAACATGACTCACACAATTAATTCCACAAATCAAATAACAAGCCTATAAAATAATTAATGTGAATGGGGCCAATGTTGAAAATTTTCCAATTTCTGCGTGTATGGACTGAAATTTGACATGGTTTGACTAGATGCATGCATTTTTGGTATGTGAGGTTTGTTGGACTCAAACATGAATCACAAAAACAATTATAAAATCAAACAACAATCCTATAGATTAATTAATGTTAATGGGGCCAATGTTGAAATTTTTTCAATTTGTGCTTTTATGGACTGGAATTTGACATGCTAGGACAACACACATGTAGTGACTGTATGGGAGGGTTTATGGAATCAAGCGTGAGTCAAAAAAACAATTATACAATAAAATACTCTTTTATTACTCTATCAAAAGACAACAATAAGGCGTTTCTTCTCATCTACGTCACCCTGCTTATAATTTACATGTGGATGGGACCAACGTTTAAAGTTTTTCAATGTGTGCTTGTATGGACCGAAATTTGGCATGGTTATACTAGATGCACACAATTACATTTTGGGAGGGTTTACATACTCAAACATGACACAAACATTCAATTAAACAATCAAACAACAA
This sequence comes from Picea mariana, assembly GCA_032191745.1. Classification (NCBI taxonomy): domain Eukaryota; kingdom Viridiplantae; phylum Streptophyta; class Pinopsida; order Pinales; family Pinaceae; genus Picea; species Picea mariana. The sequence goes on along the minus strand of JASDQU010106818.1, from coordinate 82,931 downwards.
GTTTATAGAATAATTAATGTGAATGGGGCCAATGTTGAAATTTTTCCAATTTATGCTTGTATGGACTGAATTGTGACATAGTTAGACTAGATGCATGCATTGAAGGTATGGGAGGGTTTTTGGGAAAAAAAATGACTTAAACAATAAATTACAAAATCAAACAAAAATCCTATAGAATAATTAATGTGAATGGGGCACATGTTGAAATTTTTTCAATTTGTGCTTTTATGGACTGAAATTTGACATGCTAGGACAACAGACATGCAATGATAGTATGGGAGGGTTTCCGAACTCAAACATGAGTAAAAAAAATAATTCGACATTGAATTTTTTTTTTTTTATTCTATCAAAATCCAACAATAAGGTGCGTCTGCTCATGTACTTGACCCTACTTATAATTGACATGTGTATGGGGCCAACATTTAAATGTTTGCAATTTGTGCTTGTATGGATTGAAATTTGACATGGTTATACCAGGTGAATACAATTATGGTATTGTAGGGTTTCTATACTAAAACATGACATGGAGGTAGCCCTATAACTATCACCCCAACATGGTACCTCTTTCTCTTCAGGAGGAGAAAAGACTAGTCACTCCAGGGGACAAGAGTTTGCGGATGAAAATTAACTTAAGAACAATAGCTGGATGAATACCTCAAGGGAGCTATCACTTTAGGTCCCTAGGGTTTCAATATTTATTATATCAATTCATGAAGATTAGGAAAATAAAAAATCAAGAAAAATAAAACTTTAAGTTTCTTACTTCAAGAATTAAATAAGTCATGCAATTTTGTAATCTTGTATGAGCAAGATAAACCATCACCCTAAACATTTGCAATGAAAAGGAAAAAATTCAGTTACTTGCACCTATTATAATCATGAAATACCATGTTTCTTTGTCGAGGGTGAGCATCAAACCACCACATGGACCCTATAAAGGGGATATTTATCCTTAAAGTGTAATATGGTTGCCATTATACTGCCTTAGAAAATATGGATGGATATAAAGGCCTTGATAATGTTCGAGGAGTCCCATAGGACCTAGATGAATATTATAGGGACCAATGACCATGCACAAGGCTACAGACAACAAAAACATCCCTCTATATGATGTCAATATCCTTAGAGTGGGATATGGGTGCCATTAGAAGTTTTTTTGCATGACAGGTGGGTCTCATACCATGGTTTAGGGGAGAAATCTAGGGAATTTTCCCTAAATTAATATAATTGATCTAATGTTCAACAATCAAGGCCTTAAACCACAATATAGACCCTTTAAACTGGACCTTTGGCATACAAGTGGGATATGGGTGTGACTAGAAGTTTTTACATAGTAAGGATGGGTCCCATAGCCTTGACCATAATCCACAGAGGAAAACAAGGGCCTTACACAATAAATTGATATATAAGAATCATTATCCATGAACATGAACTCAAACCGCAACAAAGACACTTTAGAGGTAACTTTTTTCCTCTAAGAAGAATGTGGGTACTATTATAGGTTCTTTGAGGAAATGTGCATTATATTTTAACATATGTGCAATGCCCCGTCTCTTCCCCACAAAATTTCATTAGTTAATGAAATCTCGACATGATTTCTATTCATGAACACTCACATGGAAACCATGGCCACATAGTGGAGATACTCGCAAGAGATACCACTGACAAAACTTTCGTAGAGAGAACTTTAGATGATTTTCAAGTGTTTTCGGGGTATATATTCGAGTTTTACTTAGTAGCAACCATTTTTACTTTTCATTACAAAATAATGAGACTACATATAAATTAATTCATTTGCACATGAAAAAAAAAATGTTTAGGCACACAATATGCGCTTCTCCTTGAGAGTCTTGGACATGATCATTTGAAACAAAACATGGGTTTGAGGAGGTCGAGAGATAATTCTATAAATTTATTTGAAATTATGGATTAAATAAGATTTTTTATAAATTATCTTAATGAAACAGTTGTTCTTCAATGAAATAATAAAATGGGTGTTATAGATCCATGTTTTGCTAACACATTTCGTCAACCATTTAATTTCAAAATGCATGCACAAATCTATTTGAAGTGAGAAGAAGTAGCCTTTTTCAATATTTTTTTTTGCTTCATAATTGGTCTCAACAATTTCATCATTATCCTTATTTAAACTATGCATTGGTCCTCTAGCCCTATCCAAATAGTTTTTTCTTCATATTTATTTTGCATATTTTTCCAACATTATCTTTCTTCACATTTTCTCTCCATTCTCTTAGTACATTTTCAAAAAAAATTATTCTTATTATTTATGTTTTTTTTTTATTGAATCCTTAACATTTTGCATATGTTTCTCTTGATTAAATTCCTAGAAACACCCTTTAAATCAACCAAATTAAAGGCCTAGGAAAAGAGTTATGCCTCATGGAAATGTATGCACTAAAATTTGACATGGATAGATTGTTCACATGCCTCGGTGATATGAGAAAGTTTCCAGACTCAAATATCACACACACACATCCCACTCTATATATCGATCGAGCTCTTCCTCATTTCATTTTAATTTTATCAGTCAAATTTTAAAGGAAACAACTATTAACATACAATGTACTAGGGCTAGAGTACATGATGGGAAACAATGAACTGTGAATGGGGACAACGTTGATATTTTTTCAAAATGTTTCTGTGTGTACCAGAATTTGACATGGATAGACAATTCACATGCCTTGATGATATGGGATGGTTTCTAGACTCAAATATCACTCACACACCCACTCTTTCTATTCATCATCTATGTTGTATAACAAATATAAATTCATGGTTATTAAGAGTAGTGGGAAAATCACTAATAAGGTTTAGGGATATGGATTCTCGAGGACATGTGGAAATTGACTAGAAGTGGTTGGTAGAATCAAATCTATTCAAATTAATTAGGTATTGAGAATATGTAAGACCTTGGAAGGAGGTATATTCAACATATCAACAACTTTATTAGTAGTCCCCCTTTTGTACTTAATAATGGGAAACAAATTTTAAAAATAATATTCCATTTAAGATGCCTTTCTAATCTTATATTGAAAGTTCATAAAAATAGGGGGTTGATGCTTAGTGCGGAGTATTGTTTCCTTACCAAAAATGTAATTTCACTATTTCTTGAGTTCTTAAACCAAGGCGTAGATCAACCAAGGGAATCCTTGAATTGTTGAATTCCCTTAGGTGTTGCAACATTACATGATAAATTATTTTGATTGGAGAGTTGATGAAATGGTTGAAAGTTGTGAGAGAAATGTTGAATGACTTTTCTATAGAAATTCATGCCACCAAGGATTAATAAACTCTTTATATATGTAGTGTTAGACAGATTGGGATAACCTTGAAGGACTTTGACCTTGGCTAGATATGCATTCACAATAGCATACTTCATAACAAAACCCAAACAATGAATGAAAGTATGCCCAAATGAGTTCTCATTGTTTCTTGAAATTTATGTTGGTGAATAAGGTTAAGAGGAATATTAACATCTTACATATGATCTTCTGACCAACTATTTCTATAAACAAATATTCATGCCACCAAGGATTAATAAACTCTTTATATATGTAGTATTAGAGGGATTGGGCCAACCCTAAAAGACTTTGACCTTGGTTAGATATGCATTCACACTAGCATACCTAATAGAAAAACCCAAACAATGAATGAAAATATGCCCAAATTACTTATCATTGTTTCTTGAAATCTATTTTGGTGAATAAGGTCAAGAGAAATATTAACATCTTACATATGATCTTCTTACCAACTATTTCTATAAACCAATATTCAATCCAAATATAACACTATATATTACCCAAATGTGGGTGAAATATGCCTTTTATGATTCTTACTCAATGTAGTAAAAACATTAGCAATACAAAAAGTCATGAGTACTAACCACCAATGTTTTTAGTCAACACAAGCAACCAACCACTACACTATGTTTTATATTTGAAGGAATATAGAAACTCCATACCATGTTATGCAAACAACCCTTTTCCTAGGAGGATGTCATGAGTTGGGGTAATCTATTTTTCAATTTTTCCTAGGACTTACACCTATCACCACCCATTTTTGTAAGAAAAAGTGCACATGAACACAAGCATGTCAATAGAGAGATCCAAACATTAGTGTGGGGCACAATAACAATAGCCTATTATCATTGACCTGAAAATCCATTGTTGACATAGATCCCATATGTGGTCTTGAGATGTTTTCCTAATAATTAGAAGGGTTCCTATGTACTCATTGATAAATAAAAGTTGGGTCAATATTTCTGAGGCATTTGGCTCCTTTCAACTAATTTATGAGATCATCAATATTTGGTAGAGCATACCATTCTTTCACATCAATATTGTTCAATGATATTTAATATGTGCTTACTAATAGTAGTGGGAAAATAAATAATAAGGTTTAGGGATATGGATTCTTGAGGACACGGGCAAATTAACTAGAAGTGGTTGGTATAATCTAAGATATTCATATTTATTAGGTATAGAGAATATGTAAAACCTTGGAAGGAGGGATATTCAACATATCAACAACTTTATTAGTAGCCCCCTTTTTTACTTAATAATGGGATGCAAATTTTAAACATAAGATTCCCATTTAAGATGCCTTTTTAATATTAGATTAAAAGTTCATAAACAGAAGGGGTTGATTATTAGTGTGAAGGATTGTTTCCTTACCAACAATGTAATGTCACTATTTATTGAGTGCTTAAACCAAGGCATAGATCAACAAAGGGAATCCTTGAATTTTCGAATGCCCTTAGGTGTTGCGACATTCCATGATAAATTATTTTGATTAGAGAGTTGATGAAATGGTTGAACGTTGTGAAAGAAATGTTGAATGGATTTTCTATAGAAATTCATGCCACCAAGGATTAAGAAAGTCTTTATATATATAGTATTAGAGGGATTGGGCTGAACTTGAAGAACTTTGACCTTGGCTAGATATGAATTCACACTAGTATACTTCATAACAAAAACCAAACATTGTGTAATGACCCCGTCGTTATGACTACGAATGACGCAAGCAAGAGAATTTTTTTTTGTTTTTTCTTAGGCAGGAAGGAAATGTCGACAACAATTAAATCACACAACTTGACAATGAACACAATTCATGCATATCAGGCAACAAACAACAACGAATCAACATCCTAGCACATCATGAAATTGGGCGAATCATGCGATAATCACAATACAGATAAAAACGACTACCCACCCGACACAAGCAAGACAACACCTACAAGATATGGGACAAACTCAACAACCTGACACAGTGGCTACGATGACCAGAAATAGAAACCTCTATGTCATGTAAAACTCGACGCCTTAAGGCATTACAACCCAGTGCCAACAACAATTACAACGATCAATGACCACCTCGAAAAGAACAGACTCTGGCTAGGTTATCATTTGCCTCTATATATCAAGGTGCGCAATGATCCCCTCATCAGGAATAATGATTTCACAAGACGATAGGCATGACAGTAACCCTGGTGAAACCGCATATCTAGACAAACAACCCAAGAAAAATCCAACGCGTTAGGAGATCGAATTAACTGACAACAAACATGAAGACTATACCCATGCACTCAAGCAACCAATTGACAAGACGCAAGGTGAAATCACTCAATTAAATTGCGGAAGATATTAAGCGACTTGCCATCAAAACATAAACCATTTTCTATTAAGAAAGATGTCTGAGCACGATGGAGTGAACTATTATAAAAGTTAATATTATCATAAATGTGACCATAAAAGTGAACTAGTAGAGATGACATCGATGTCCCAAAATAACAATTTGGTCCATTAACAATCTCTATCATATCCAAAACATAATTGTTGTCTAAATTAATTCTCTATATAGTCATTGTCTATACAAAATGAGATAATAAGATATTAACACTAAGGATATATATAATAAAGATATTGCCATAAAAAATGGTGCTATCCCTTAATGCTATATAATAATGATATGTGTTATACTATCGTTGTCGTATCATACAATAATAATACTCTAATGATATAATGATATATAACACATTCATATCGTTGTAATTATATGTACAACAGTAATAACACAACAATACTAATACAGTCATATCGTTGTAATAGCACATTAACACACTTTAATTTGTTGTTGTCTACGCTTTTATGGGAAAATGCAATCCATGATGATTATAAAGATATCAATAAAAGAATTAACCATGCAAAGGGAACGACAAGGATTAACATTACGATTCATTGTCTAAAAAG
>JASDQU010106818.1:25622-66847 GCA_032191745.1 Picea mariana | reverse complement strand
CGATCCAAAGTCCAAGGGGTTTCACCGATGCCTCTTCATCCTCGAGGTCCAAAGTCCTGCACACTCAGAAGAACCAAGTCAATAGCACTTGTTTATGTCAATACAACAAAATAACATATCATCATATAATAATGCCTCATAATCATAATCAAACGACCAATAGTATAATAATCTGGATCACTTGCAAGCACGTGTCCTCAAAAAATAAGTTCGCTCAGTGTGCGCAAGAGAGGGATGTTACACATTGAATGAAAGTATGCCCAAATAACTTCTCATTGTTTCTTGAAATTTATGTCGGTGAATAAGTTCAAGAGAAGTATTAACATCTTACATATGGTCTTCCGACCAATTATTTCTATAAACCAATATTCCATCCAAATATAACACTATATATTACCCAAATGTGGGTGACACATGCCTTTGAGGATTATTACTCAATGTATTTGAAACATTAGCAATACCAAAAGGCATGAGTACTAACCACCAATATTTCTCACTAAATGATTTTATCAACACAAGAAATAAACCACTACACTATTTTTTTATCTTTGAAGGAATATAGAAACTCCATACCATGCTATGGAAACCACCATTTTCCTAAGAGGCCTCCATGAGTTAGGGTAATCTATTTTGCAAATTTCCATAGGACTTGCACCTAGCCCCACTATTCTATAGACTTGGGGTAATAATTTATATTATATATATATATATATAATATACAATATATATTAATTATATATTAATTAAATTAAAAACAAATAATAACAAAACATAAAAAATACAAAACAAAAAAATTTAAAACTCAAAAAAATAATTCCCCGCACCCATTCACAACAAAAACCAGAGAGTAGCCAACATAAACACATGAGAGCAGCCCTATCTAGCCAAACTCCGCACAAGAGTGGAGACAATAATGAGATCGCAACCCTAGGTGCATGAGATCAGTCATATCTGGTGAAACCCCAAGTGCATGAGTGGAGACATCGACAGAGGTAGAGGAACATGCCCTATCCAACCAAACCTCTATAGGAGTGGAGATATTCATTGGTCGCAACTTCTATTTGGACATCGACACAGGCAGACGAGACCCATCTGGCCAAAATCATGGAGATGTCACATAAATCGGTAATGGATCTCGTCTTATTGCTGCTAAAAATGCTAAAAATGGTTGAGAATGTCATTAAGTGGTATTTTCATTTTGTTTCAGAGTCTGTGTGGTTATCTCCCTCCCGAGGGGGTTTTATAGCTCTGCGTGGTTCCAAAAATTATTTTGAATTGATATCCTAGCACACTAAAACCAAAAAATTTGAAACCTCAGATAATACCTTCCAAACCCTATATTTCTTTATTTCTAAAGATTGAAATTTCAATGGTGCTTTGGATATCACCATGGTGCTTCGGCTATCACATTAGAGTTCTAAACTAGTTTATTTGATAGCAATATTGTTTCATAATATCAATAACCAAAATGTGTCTTTGATAAATTTTGTTGCAACAACCTATTGTTCCTTTGAACTAGAAGAGGCAATGATGGTTTGCGTCTTACTCATCAACCTCACTACTCATTGGAACAAATAAAATTCATTTTCACTTGTTAACATTTTCTTGTCCACATCTCCAACCCAATATTCATCGACAAACCCATGTAAGTCAAAACTATCATTACCTTGATCTTGATGACTAAGACATAGACGTTGGTTCTTGATACATACGATAATATTATTTATCAACAATCAAATGTTCCTTTCTTGGATCAAACATAAATATGCTCCATATTCCCACTAAATAAGGTGGAATTGATTCTCACGTGACCTCAAGAGGGTTGATCCTCATTTCCCTATGAACTTGTAAGCTTCCATGTTTAGGGAACAATTGTGAAATAATTCATTGAGGAGAGTAATTATCAATTATATATAGCTTAGGTTCAACCCCCTTCTCCTTTTTTACCCTGCGTACCATAAGGAAAGGGAAGACTGGAAAAAGGTGTAGAAATATCCTAGGTACCATGGAAAGGTTGACCCTGGCCAATTTGTGGCTTATGATTTGAAGAAGGATTGTAGATATTAGCAGTAGTATCCTATTTGGATGATTGAGTGGGTGTTGTATCCTATTTTAGATATGATTTTGATGATTTCATGCACTCCTAAGGCTCCACTAACATATGGTTGAAGTTCAAGGATGCCCTTCACCAACATTGCATGAGAGAAAATGGGGATTGTGTCCCCCTCATCAACCTCTGAGAATTTACAATCCTACAATCACCCAAGGCACCTAATCCATTGTCAATCCATTTAAATCACGAAATGGGAGAGGATAACCTAGAAAAATATAGGTCCCTAGAACGTGCAACTATGAAACTATGCAACCATGCAACTTGAGCAAATTGATATTGATCTTACTTATGCAACTTATGGAGCTATGCAACTTATGCAACTATGCAATTTTATGCAACTTTATGCAACTATGCAACTTATATAACTATGCAACTTATGCAACTATGCAACTATGCAATTTTATGCAACTTTATGCAACTATGCAACTTTATGCAACTATGCAACTTATGCAACTATGCAACTTATGCAACAAGACTTTGATGATAATCTAACTTGATATTGATCTTACGAAGCAACACAACGCCGTTTAATCTAATATCTAATCAATGAATGGAATAGGGAACTTCTCCTCAATGGTGATTTTATGAATTTCTCTATGCAAATATGCAACGAGCAACTTGATATTGATCTTACTTATGCAACTTATCCAACTATGCAACTTATTCAACTTATGCAACTTTATGCAATTATGCAACTTATAAAACTATGCAACTTATGCAACCAGATTTTGATTATATTCTCACTTTATATTTAGCTTACTAAGGAATACAACACCATTTCATCTAATAGGGAACTTCTCCTTGATGGTGATTTTATGAAGTTCTATATGCAACTTATGCAACTATGCAATGAACAACTTGATATTGAGCTTACTTATGCAACTATGAAACTTTATGAAACTATGCAACTTATGCAATTATGCAACTTATGCAACAAGACTTTGATGATATTCTAACTTTATATTGAGCTTACTAAGGAACATAATCCCATTTCATCTAATATCTCATCAATGAATGGAATAGGGAACTTCTCCTTGATGGTGATTCTATGAAGTTGTCTAAAAAGAAAGAACCTATGGAAGATAAATTGGAGCATGATAAAGGGCACATGCCCCAATAGGGTTACTAGGCCTACCTATGTGTCATAATAAACTTAGTGCACATTATGGAAGGCTAAGTCATTGGCATTTATGAAGACCGAGGTCCAAACATGTCCAAACTTACCAACTACATTTCCTAAAAATGAATGCACACATTTATGAGTTGTGAGATAAATAACACCGCAAAACTTCATTTTTGGGGGGATTGGTTAATTTCTATAGATTCTTTATTCCAATATTCTCACACTTAACTAGAAAACTTAACGAAATATTAAGAGGGAATTTGAGGAAACAAGGCTTCATCATCTAGACCAAGGTGCAACAACAAGTTTTTGAAGAAGTGGAGATGTTGAAGTTATGCACTACACCTATGCTTACACTACTATAAGTTGGTCATCCTTTTGATATAAAAGATGATGCATATGACTATGGGATATTTATTTTTCTGACACAACAATGTCATTCCATTGTGTTTTACTTAGAGACATTCAATGATGAAATCCAGAAATTTTGAAGTTATGATAGAGAGATGTGATCCATTGCTTAAGTAGTTGACTAGTGGAGACACTATGTATAAGGAAAATAGATTGTTATTCAATTTAACCATAAGCCACTATAGACCTCGAGAAAACTTGAGAACACGCCACATATGAAATGGAATTTCTTATAGCAATTCCAATTGGTTATCAAACATTTACATTAAAGAGATAAAAATGTAGACTACTATTCAAGTCAACAACCAATAACATTCACAGTGGTTCTTATCACAAAAAGGTGTGATGTAGAACATTATAAAGAGTTATACAATACACACATGAATTTTGTGAAATTTTATGAAACCATTCAAAAAGGACGCCACACTACCTACACAAGACCTATTATTAATTTGGTTGATTTTCATATGAATAAAGAGATTTTGTATTGACTTGATAGGATGTGCTCACTTGCAAGTGAACCTAGGGATTTGTTGATTTGGTAATCTCATTTATTGAAGTTGGTTGGGAATTTTTTCACATCAAATATAGTTGCGACTTTACAACAAATTTTTTATTCCCCATGTATGAGGCATGATGTTGAGCACCACCTCAAATGTTTTGTTGCATGTTCGATTTCTAAATAAAAAAATCACCATTTAGGTATGTATACTCTTTTCACTATGTCCTCTAGATATTATGGATTTGTCAATGTAGGTTTATGGTTCACCAATGGATAGATGCTAACATGAATGTATGTTTCACCATATCCATAAGAACATAATGGGATAGTTCCAACATTATTTGAAATCGATGAGATAGCCAGTGATTTTCAAGAGTAGTATGTTCTAAGAGAAACCTTACAATGATTCAAGAGTCATTGACTATAGTTGCAATATTTACAACTTCCTCCTTAAATAAATGTAGACCTTGAAAATATGGCATTACTTCCACCCGATCATTATTAAACTCAATTCCTAGACCCCATTAAAACTCTATTTCTATAGTTCCTCTTTATTTCCCTTAAAAAAAAATATAATCACTTATCCCTACCACCCCCTAGCTTTGTTTTTATACCTACCAGCCCAGCTTTACTTTTCCAAATTCTAGGATTGTGGTTTTTTCTTTTAGGTTTTCTATTGCTCAGATTAGGGAAGGTAACCTCCATGTATTTTGTTGGTGCAAAAAATACAACTGATATATGAATATTTAAAGGATAAATAATCGGATCAAATATCCCACAAATTCGAATGCTATCATGAAATGTAGAATATGGATAGTAATAGGTATCCAACCAAAGTGAAAAGGTTTAATTCATGGATCCATCTATCACCAATATGGAAAAATTACCATAGGACATGTTCAACTACAACCATCCATCAAGGGTTTATATCATTTTTTTTATGTATCATTTCCTTCAAGTATTCTTAGTTTCATGTAGTAGTTTTCCAGCATGTCATTTCAAGTAGGGTTAGATGATTTATTTCATTCATTAGAAGATTCTTTATGTCATTCAAGTAAGGTTACATGTTCCCTTAACTTGGGTTAGATAGAGTGTAGAGACATCAACAATGGAGAGTAACGAAACATAAGGAAAGATGTTGATATTAGGCATCCTTTCTTGTTGTTAGAGTAGTTCCAACATTCCTATAATTATCATGTTTTGTTTTTAGTAGATATATGTCCTAGTGTAGTCTGGAAATGTGTGCATAGTACCCCATCAAAGTATTGTGTTCCTAGGTTGAAAATTAAATTTAAGCTAAGGAGTTCAACATTATTATTTAAATTATTTGGCCCACGCAAATCCCTATTTAGAACAATGACATTTCCAATCTAACACTGCCATTTGACCCAGGGTTACAAATTTGTATTTCATTGATAAACACAAGCAAAACACTAGGCACTTACCTTCTCAATGGAGAAGCATATATCTTCCAATTTGTTTCCTCCCCTTTGACACTTCATAAACCTTAAGTCATGGGATATAATTCAACTATCTGACTTAGCCTTATAGTATATAATATCACCAGTTTGATGTCTATGATATCCTCTTTCACATTGGGTCACCAAGGCCCCATAACGAGTTACAGTTCTCCTTACACTACACCAATGATTTGATCCAATCCCCCCCTTCTCCCCTCGGGACTGTTGACCTCTCGCTCAAGGATCGGTCAAGAAACTGAGTCGAATCGACTGTTTGGGTCTCTACTAGACCCCAACACCATTTACATAGGCCATTTTTCCCATGGCACAGGTCGTATGAGAATCGTGGGCCCTCTCCTAAGCGTTTTCTCAAACCTCAATGCCAAACGGGCACTAGCACTTCCTTGGCTAAGCCCTTTCCTTTACGTGACCACGACTGTGACCAATCACCTAATCAAAAGGTGCATCATGACTTCACATGTCAGCTCTTTACAAGTGATTCACCTTGATTCTCCCAACCTCTAAAATCCTAAACATAGAGTTAGAGCCTAGCTTGTGATAGCTCCTCCCTCAACCTTCACCAATATGACCCCTCTCTATGACCTAGGTCCAAACTTTCGAGCGTTTTATGATTTCGCACTTTGTGTCTCCCAAAATCTTGCCTGCTCATCCTTCTGATACCCAAAGTTCTGAACTCCGAGCTCTGCTTGCATTAGATCAATGGCCCATGATCCCCATGATCTGACGGTTCTGATTCCCCCTTCGCGTATCGGGACTTCATGTTTCACTAAGTTGGAGGGTTTTCCATCTCCCTTCTCCCAATATGTGAAATCACGATGACCACGATGTGATATTAACGTTCCTCATTTCCTGTGATCCAATGCTCCATATTATTTCTTCACAAATCAGGATTTCATGACTCATGACTTCCAAGAGAATCTTTCTTCACACTCTTGACTCCCAAAATGCCAATATTCCTTCCCTCAAAATGAATCAATGGTCCAGATATCTGCTCATCCAATGACTGATATCAAATCGTGAACTCGGATCTTGCGAGTTCTCACGATTTTTCCCTTTGACCTTTCCCTCCTGCGAGTCAGCGAAATGTTGATCTCTCACAACGTGTCCTCTTTTGATGGATGGTCCTGATGATTTTGGGACTTATCATTTTGCGATATCCACTCTCCTGTGCAACTCCAATAGGGTTAAACCTTGTGCACATTCCCTGGATCCAACAGTTGTTGGTTCACGCACTCCCAGATCCTACGGCTGAGATATGTTTCATCTTGCATGCTCTCCTGTGTGCCTGGACATGAGATTCAATGGTCTAGATTCCCTCCTTTTGAGATTGTAATTTATCCCTGACTTGGAAGAATTCAAAATTTTCAAAGGCTACGGCCTTTGATTCTTCCTCTGTGATTCGATTGCTTTGATCTCATCTGCATTCTGAAGGCGTTTTCCCTCCTGATCTTTGGGACTTGGAATAAGTCTACTCTTGCACATTCCTTGTGCTATCTCTTATGAGATTTCAACTCAACTAGTCTCTAAGGGACTTGGACCTCTGCTTCCTTAGAAGACTTATAGTGCCCTCCTGGCACGTTCTCCACTCGATCTCCTGAGCTTTCGATTTACTCTGACTTGTAAGGTTTCGTTAGTCTTCAAACGTTTTTAGCCTTTGAAGTTTCTCCCATGAACCCTTCCTCTAGGTCTGGCCTGTGCGTTTGGAAATGCTATCTCTTCTGATCTTTAGGACTTAGAAATCCGTCACCCACACACTCCTTGCATTATTATTTTTTAGCTTGATCTCCTCGAATATTTTGATCTCCCATGCACTCCTTGCGTTTATGGGATTCCTTCAAACTCATATCTAAAGGATTTCTTGAAAATAAATTCTTCTTGCCCTCCTGGCATTCTCCTTGCTCGATGCACACCTTGCAAAGATCTTCCTTACAGAGTGTTGAGTAACATTGTCTCTCTGTTCCTTCTTTGCATAGATTCCTCCTCTAAGGTATTCAATAACCTTTAAGTTCCTCCTTGAGTTCTTATCACTCTGGTGCACCCTACTAGCATGTTCTTTCCTCAATCTGTAGAGTTAAGATGTGCATTTCTTGCGCCGGCTACAAAACTTCAAATGTTCTATTGTGCACCCGTTGCACAGCCTAAAGAACACAGAATGATACTTCAAACTCAAACAAAGATAAAGAAATTTATCTTCCAACTGCAGATGAAACCTATCATACATATATAGCACATTAACACATAGATAACATTCACAAAATACAGATAATTCATAAACACATCGTGTGCAGGAAAAACTTATTTTCTTCATATTAAGATGAATGTATGTTTACAAATGTGTACATAGACTAGACTACGACAAAGTCTCATTTCTTTGTCCTATTCTAACTCTATCCTGAGTTATGCTTCTCCTAAGACCTATCTACCCCGATATCTCTCTCTCATGTCTCATAATTACAAAGCGAGGGCTCCATGAGCTTATCCTCACCACTACCTTAGTGCTATCGCTATCTCATTTATGGAACCATACTTCTATGCCTACATTCCATAGATTTTTATCTAGACCTGACTACAATCTGGACCTGCTACAAGTAACCATTTAAGGAAACCATAACCAATACCTGTGCAAAGGCATGGCCTAACATTTATAATCCTTACAACATGCAAAAATTTGTATAGGATTATATTCAAAATTTAAAAATGGGAGGTTCGATGGCTCTCTCTTTCTCCATTGCACATCTGCGTATTGGCATGGTGGTGCATTTGTTGAGGTGGAGTGATGCTCCTACATCATACTCCACTACTGGAAAAATCATGAGCTCTTTCTCATGAGCTCCTCTTTTCCAGTGTTGAAATCCTCCTGGATCCCAAACTCTTCCTTGGAGTTCTCATCTGCTTTGTTGTTGTTGTTGCTACTTCTTCTTCTTCTTCTTCTCTGCTATTGCTATGGCAGGCTCTCTTCTGTTCAGCTTCCCTTTGTTGATTGTTTATTTCACTGACATCAGCATAAACCTTCTCATTTCCTCTATCACTCTATCCAACTGCTCCAATGGTTGGCTCTTCTTATGAAGTCTTCTCAACGACAACTCTTCCTTATCATTGGGTGGATCGACTTTATCCCCCTTGTCACTTTCCCCATATCTTGTGCCCTTAGCTTACCACCTTGCTGCAAACTTCAGTTCTTCAGTCTCCTCTTGATTGACCTGTTGCTCAGTCTCCTCCACTGACATGCTGGTTTCTTCTGTTAGCTCCTCTAGCATTGATTCAAGACCAAATTCTTCCAACTTCTACACTGGATGGTATTCTCCTCCATCTGCCTCTAACTTGACCTGTCAAATGTGAAATATTTGCACCATTAACCTTCTCTCTAGGGTTTCCAATTCTGCATACAGATCAACAAGGTCTATGCTTTCTGTTTCTCTTTCTCCTGCAGGCTCCAGTGCTATAGTCATCTTTGTTTCATCTTCTTGGATAAAACATTTGAGCTATTCTTCTGAATTCTCCTCTCCTTCTACTGGTGTAGACATCAGTGTCTGCTCCATTTATTCCTTTTATCCTTGGGAAGCTTCTGATATCTTATCTTTCATCATGACAGTCACTGTTGGTTGTCCTTCTTCTACTTTTTCATCTGCAACACACGCTCGTGCCTCAATTGGGTTATCTGGTAAGAATATCCGAATTCCCCCAATAATCAAAATTCTCCTCTGTTCCTCCCCTTGGATGGTGGAAGTTTCTAACTTCTCATCATATTCATTCACATGGTCTGCAAATCCACATGAATATTTATCCATTAGCACTCCTTGCTAATATGAACTCTCAATAGAGTCTATGAGACTCTCAGATAGTCTCATCTCTTTCCCCCTGCCCACCTGGTGATTTGAGACTTCTCTTCTGCCCACCTGGCAGTCTATGAGATCAAATGATCCCATCTCATTTCCCTCCTAGAAATTTTAACTTTCAACACTGCTCCTCTGGCAGTAAACGAGACCTTACACTAATCTCTTTCTATTGCCCACATGGAAACTTGAAAGTCCATTTCTACCCACTTGGCAGTTTCTAAGATCCTCTACTAATCTCATATCATTTCCCACTTGGAAATATGAATTTTCACTGATGTCCTCCTGAAATTTTATGAGATCCTCCAATGATCTCATTTCATTTCCCACCTGGCAATATGAAAATCCATCTCTTCTCTCCTGGTAGTGGATGAGGTCTTTATCTTATCTCACCTCCTCCTCATCACTGAGGTGTCTCCCAATTTTTGGTTCATAGATGTGAATCATCTCCTCTTCTGTGTCACTAAGGTTTTTAGCATACCTCAGCCACCTATTTAATAGTTGTTGTTTTCCTCTGGCCAACAATATTTTGACTAACCACTTCACCTTCTTCTTCATGGGCCACTCATACACCCAATGCACTTTAGCATTTTTTTTCATTTTTAATGTCAGTTGCTCCATCCTTTCTCTTATCTCATTAAGCTCCAGATCCATCTCTGGATTGAATTTATGCTTGTGGCCTTCTCTTCGAACACGTTCATGGAATTTAGTAGCCATTTCTACCTTCTACTTGCCCTCCTGGAAAGTCTATGGATCACTCTACATCGAAGAGAATCTCCATATTCTCTTACAACTCACCTGCCTATTTAAATTTTTCTTGTTGTGCTCATGCAACAGCCTCGTCAAAGAGAATCAATACCCTTCTTCCTTCAGCTGCTAACTACATGCAATTTCCTCTTTGTTATACCACCTGATGTTATCAGGTCATCTCCTTTCATCGTCTCTCCTTTGTCTGTTGTCTGCAAACAAATTTCGACCTTTTGATACCAGTTGATGTCATCAAATTACCTCTTTTTCCTACATAAATCAATTATGGGCACTGATACCACTTGATGCAGTTCCCCTCCTTCTCCCCTCGGGGTTGCTGACCTCCTAGTCAAGGATCAATTAAGAAACTGAGTCAGATCAACTCTTTCGGTCTCTACTAGACTCTAAAACCATTTACATAGGCCCTTTTTCCCATGGAGCAGGTCGTATGAGACTTGCGGGCCCTATCCTAAGCATTTGTTCAAACCTCAATGCCAAACAGGCACTAGCTCTTCCCTGGCTAAGCCCTTTCCTTTACGTGACAATAGTTGTGACCACTCTCCTAATAAAAAGGTGAGTCACGAATTTGTGTGTCGGGTCTTTGTAGGTGAGTCAGCTCGATTCTCCCAACCTTTGAAATCTCAAACTCCGAGTTAGAGCCTAACTTGTGCTAGATCCTCCCTCAACCTTCACCAATATGACCCCTATGATCTAGGGCCAACCTTCCAAGCGTTTTGGGATTTCATGCTTCTCGTCTCATGAAATCTTGCTTGCTCGTCCTTATGATACCTGAAGTTCTGAACTTCAAGCACCGCTTGAGTCAGATCGACTGCCCACGATCCCTGTGATCTGATGGTTCTGCTTCTCCCTTTGCATATTGGGACTTTACATTTCAAGAAGTTGGAGGATCGTTCATCTCCCTTCTCCCGATATGTGAACTCATGAAGACCATGATGCCATATCGACAGTCCTTGTTTCCCATGATCCAACGCTCCAGATTATTTCTTTGCGAATCGGTATTTCGCGACTCACGACTTCCGACAACAACTTCATTCACACTCCTGATTCCCGAAATGTCAATATTCCTTCCCTGAAATGAATCAACGGTCCAGATATTTGCTCATCCAATGGCTGAGATCAAATCGTGAACTTAGATCTTGCGATTTCTCATGGTTTTTTCATTTGACCTTTCCCTCCTTCGAGTCAGCAAAATGTTGATTTCTATCCACATGTCCCCTTTCGATGGATGGTCCTGATGATTTCAGCACTTCGCGTTTCACTATATTCACTCTCCTATGAAACTCCAATAGGGTTAAACCTTGTGCATGTTCCCTGGATCCAACGGTTGTTGGTTCACATACTCCCATATCCTACAACTGAGATCCGTTTCCTCTTGCATGCTCTCTTGTGTGGCTAGACATGATATTCAATGGTCCAACTTCCCTCCTCTTGAGCTTGTAATTTCTCCCTGGCTTGGAAGAATTCAAAAGTTTCAAAGGCTGCGGCCTTTGATTATTCTCCTATGAGCTGGTGGCTTTGGTCTCATCTACATTCTGTAGGAACTGTCCCTCCTGAGATTTGGGACTTGGAATAAGTCCACTCTTACACACTCCTTGTGCTATCGCTTCTGAGCTTTCAACTAGACCAGTCTCTAAGGGACTTGGCCCTCTACTTCCTTAGAATACTTCTGGTGCCCTCCTGGCATGTTCTATGCTCAAACTCCTAAGATTTTGATTTATTCCAACTTGGAAGGTTTCGTCAGTCTTCAAAGGTTTTCGGCCTTTGAACTTTCTCTCATGAACTTGTCCTTTGGGTATCACCTGCGTGTTTGAAAATTCTATCTCTTCTGAGCATTAAGACTTGGAATAAATCTGTCACCCATGAACTCCTTGGGTTATTTGTTCTGAGCTTTATCTCCTTGAATATTTTTATCTCCCACGCACTCCTTGTATTTATGAAATTTTTTCAAACTCATATCCAAAGGATTTCTTGAAAATAAATTCTTCTCAGCCTCCTGGCATTCTCCTTGCTCGATGCACACCTTGCAGAGATCTTCCTTACAGAGTGTTCAGTAACTTAGTCTCTCTATTCCTTATGTGCAAAGATTCCTCCTCTAAGGTATTCAATAACCTTGAGGTTCCTCCTTGAGTTCTTATCACTCTGGTGCACCCTCCTGGCACATTCTTCCCTGACTCCACAGAGTTCAGATGTGCGTTCCTTGCATCGGCTAAAGAACTTCAAATGTTCTGTTGTGCACCCCTTGCACAACCTAAAGAACACATAATGATACTTCAAACTCAAACAAAGATAAATAAATTTATCTTGTGACTGCAGATGAAACCTATCATGCATCTACAACACATTNTTGTTCTGTTGTGCACCCCTTGCACAACCTAAAGAACACATAATGATACTTCAAACTCAAACAAAGATAAATAAATTTATCTTGTGACTGCAGATGAAACCTATCATGCATCTACAACACATTAACACACATATAGCATTCACATAATACAAATAATTCATAAACACATCGTGTGCAAGAAAAATTGATTTTCTTTGTATTAAGGTGACTGTTTGTTTACAAATGTGTACATAGACTGGACTACAACAAAGTCTTAGTTAATTCTTCTATTCTAACTCTATCCTGAGTTATGCTTCTCCTAAGACCTCTCTACCTAGATATCTCTCTCTCAAGTCTCCTAATTACAAAGAGAGAGCTCCACGATCTTATCCTCAACACCGCCTTAGTGTTATCTCTATCTCAGTGAAGGCACCATAATTATACGACTAAATTCCATAAATATTTATCCAGACCTGACTACGATATGGACCTGCTACAGGTAACCATTTAAGGAAACCCTAACCACTACCTGTACAAAGGCATGGCCTGACATTTATCATCCTTACAACACGCAAAAATATGTATAGGATTATATTCAAAATTTAAAAATGGGAGGGTATGTGCCTCTCTCTTTCTCCATTGAACATCTTTGTATTGGCATGATGGCACATTTGCTGAGGTGGATCGATGCTCTTGCATCATGATCCATCATTACAGTTCCCTCATATGCATACTCATGGGATAATCTTTGAAGTTATTCTCTATGCAACTGTCATATTCCATATATCTCATTCAACATTTTTGCAATCCTTATTATTTTTATATGGACAAAATACTAGTTTAACCATTGATATTAATTGATGGTCTACATAGCCTACAACTCTAGTTTAATCTGCTTCTCTATGTAACTCAACATTTAGTTGGAAAAAAATTGACAATCATTTTTCAGCATATTGGCATGTTTCATGGTTTTTAGAAAGGAAAAAATGATTTCAATCTAAATAAAAATGAACTTATACAAAATAAGGGCATCCCTACTAGGTACAACATCCAAGGAAAGCTAAGGAATGGCCAACTAGTTAGCTCTCTCAACTAGCTATCATGGGGAATGAGGGACGCTCCTTCCTTGAGGGCACAACAATCTAGGGGATTCTTACACATTTAATAATTAACATATTTATGTGTTAGTTCGATATTTATTTAGAGCATGTCTTTCAATATTTGAGCTACTTTCATATACATATAATATTGAATTCCTAGTTTTGAGTGATGTGAATACATATAATAGGCTTTTGACTTGGAGAAGTATGTAAACCTATAAGAAGAGAATTTTTCTCATCAATAAGACTAATCTATTTTATTTTCCTCATAAATAAGACTCATCAATATTTTGAAAGTTTAAGTTCTTGTGAATTATGTTACACTTTATAAAGTTTAGTTTTAAGTTACACTTTATTACACCTTTGATTTTCCACATTATGTTACACTTTATAAAGTTTAAGTTCTTGTGAATTATTTTCATTGATATCTCACGGTATTGTCAATTGATCCACATAGTAACTAATCAAGAAATTATTTCTTTGCTTGAAACTTCTTACTCCTTTCCATAACTAGTTTTCAACGAAGTTGAAATTATTGCATTTCATTTTCCTCTTGCATGGTTTAAAGAGTTGAGTCGAAAATCCATTAGTTTCATGACCACTCCTTTGAGTAACAACAACCTTAAATCAAGCACTAATTAAAATTTATCTGGAAACTTTTATAGGGTTATTCAAACCCATATTAGCTTAGGTGTAGAGATTTGGAATAGGATTGTGAGAATAAATTTCCAAATCTTATAAAAAAAACATAAATATTTGAGTTAGGGAGTGAAATATAGTTTCTATATGAATGAATTTGGGAATCCCTTATAACACAGGGGTCAAGCATGAGGTCACATTGGGGCCAACATAGTGATGAACCCTAATTTTTTGGTCATGGTGTCGACTGTTGACTGTCCCCACTATTCTTTGGTATAGTAGGTGGTACCATAGAAGGAATAATATTTTAGACGTCCTACCCAAGGTGAGAACACAAGGAAGGTGGTGTTGTACGAGTGATCAACATTGGCTAGTCTCACTCAGACTCCTTAGAGGGTTTCCCACTCCTCAGTGAGGTAACATGCGCCAAGTATTTAGTTTGTTAAGCATGTTTTCAACGTGACTTTCCCAGCTGTTGAAACTCAACCCCTTCGTGCATCGATCCTACGATGTTGGATTCCATCACTAACTACCACTTCTTTGTGAGAAGGTTTGTTTGCATGATTGACTCCTAGATTAATTAGCGTGTTCTATTTTTTGTCCTTAGTGACACTTAGGATTGAGTGTGTGTATAATATCATAAATTCTGAGGTCATTTGAAGGTCTATGACATAATTAACATATTATGACATCTATTTTTATTTTTTGAGAGATGCAAAAAATAAAAAAAATAGGCATAAAAATAGCACTAGATTTCCTACCATTGTGTTTACTAAGAGCCAATCTATCACGAACAATCAAATATAAAGTTCCTCCTATCAAAAACCAACTAAGACAACCCAAAAAGTAAACATTTTATGAATTTCCCCAATGGAGTGACTAGTATAATTGTAGGGATTTTTCACTATTACTAACTAATTGATTATTCGATGAGTGGGTTGATTGAACACATCACCATGTGCGAGTATGATCATTCTAGTGTCAAAGAAATATGTCTCTTAGTGTTCATGAATTCACGATTGTTCCTTCAACAAGATCATAATGAGGGAACAATACCCCATTCCTTGAATTGATGGTCTTGTAGACATAATTTGAAGGGAGAAAAGTACACCATAATCAAATTGAAATCTAACTACCACCAAGGTCATGCAAACCCTAGGGATGTTTGAAATATTGCATTTGAAGCTAAGGATGACTTGTATGAGTGGTTGGTGATCATGCATCATTTGGCAACCTTTCATAGATAAATTCGTGATTCATACTAATCATGTGTTGGTTTTTAGTAGTACATGGGAAGAACATTATGACCAATTTGAACACTTTCCACAACCAAAATATCTTTTCTAACCTAGAGAAATGTGAATTCACTAGGAAGGACATATGGTACTTCATCATCATTGTTGATGAAATCAAATTGCCTATATATACTAAGAAGGTATAGATCATCATAGAATGGTCCACCATGACCAACCTAACAAAGTTAGATAATTTCTTGGGCTTAGTGAACTTCTACAAAAGTTTTGTGTAGGGATTATCCCATGTTGTAAACCCTCTCCACTCTTTACTATGTGGGATTTACACAAAGATCATGTTCAGAAGGGACACAATACAACATCAAGGCTTTGAATAATTCAAATGCAAATTTAAATTTAAGACTCATACCTGAAATTATGCTCTTGATGTTATTTTCCTACAAAATGGGCATCTCCTTGCATACCACTTTAAAACACCTCCCCCCACCATAAAAGTGAAAGTAAGGTAGAGCGACAAATTGAAATCCAATTCTACTTCTTGTTCTATCCTTCCTTATTGGTTCTTTGAGTGTCAACCTTAGTGTGTTACTATTTAATGAGTGAGAATATATAATTGGTCTCATTTTAGAAAACCTATAATATTACCC
The DNA here is from genome assembly GCA_032191745.1 of Picea mariana. Taxonomy (NCBI): domain Eukaryota; kingdom Viridiplantae; phylum Streptophyta; class Pinopsida; order Pinales; family Pinaceae; genus Picea; species Picea mariana. The sequence goes on along the minus strand of JASDQU010106818.1, from coordinate 50,654 downwards.
TTTTTTATAATCACTGAAAAGAAATAAGGTTATTATTTATTATATCCCTTGAATGGATGGGACCAACACTGGGAAGATGAAATAGAGGAGATAAATATTGAATACCATTAAATTTCATATTCATATAAACAAAGAGAGAACTTATGTTTAAACATAATATAGTCCAAAAAATTGGTTTTGTACGAGCTATTTACCCTACCATGGCCATCTACTATAGATTCCACCCCTAATAAGGGATTTGAAGAAACAAGGGTGAATGAATCTAATCTACACACTCATAACTCACTCAACCCAACTCATTTATATCATCATTAACTAGTCCACTCATTACAAATCACTCTACGCATCTCATCCAACCATCAAACATACATGTCACTCTCTTCCATTTTCCTACACAAGATAAGGAAAATATTCCCCTTCTCTTCTCAATAGTTTGTTGATAGGGAATGGGGAACTCATCATGTGAGTTTGAAATTTTTAATGTGAAAATGGTGAAAATGATGGAATGAATGTCTTGATTTTCAATTAGGTAGGAGGATGTAATACTCTTATATTTTCTCATAATGAATGAACTCGTCTTGTGGTTCAATAACCATGTGTGACAAATTTCCTCATTAATCATCTACATGCATTCAATTCTTGTCTTTCTAAGTCAATGGAGGTAGATGTCTTCATTTAGGGTGCAATATGGAAAATAAATGAGATATTAGGTTGAAAATTGGAAACAAAATATTATTTTCCAATAAGCCTCCTTTTCTCTTTCCCTTTGGAAACAAAATACTATTTTCCAATAAGCCTCACCATTCTTGAAAATTCAGTAATAAAATTCATTGCTACTACTTCCCGTTTCCATTATTAAAGTGACAAAAATTGCACAAATATGGTTAGATGTTGATGCTCATTCTTGACTTACTAACATTCCATACATATAAGAACATATTTGGAAATATAATTCTTCATCCCATTCCAATAGTATAATGTACCCTTCTTCATAAAGACACCATCAATATTATTCAAAAAACATAAAAAAATGAGCATGCAAATAAAAAGTGCAACCAGAACATATAAACATGCATAAATATATATGTCACAAATACTTAATCAAACTGCTACAAACTCAAAAATACTTCACAAAAAATGAACATGTTAAATTTTAGATGTAGTATTATTAGAATGTAAATTACTGTAACATCCCGCTCTGGCACACGGACAAAACTTATTCTTGAGGACACTTGCTCGCAAGTGATCTGGATTTTTATGATGATAAACCACTTAACCTTGATGATGATGCATTATGATTGATGACAGGATGTTTTACTATTGTTGTATACAGGTGCTATTGACTCAGTTTATTTGAGTGTGCAGGGTTTTTGACCTGAAGGATGCAGAGGCATCGACGAAACCCTTGGACTCCGGATTGAGTCAGGGAGTGTGATATTGAGTTGATTTATTTACCATGATATTTATTGATTTGATGATATGTTGTTGACATGTTCTGACATGATGGTTGATGATGCAGGCTGATGATACCTTGCCGACCAGACTCACATATGGAGTAAAGGGGCCACACATGATTTCCAGAGAGGTTGAGGGAGAGGTGTGGACAGCAACCCTGCGACAGCCTACTAGCACTCCCGCCGTGGCTCGAACTGTAGGTTAACGATTACCTAGTTCGAGAGGATCCACGATGCCGTGAGGGAAGACTGCGATAGTCTCTCACGATGATTCTAAGGGGCGTGAAATAAGGCGGGGGCCTTATTCCTTAGAGCCCTTAGTCTCCCACAAGTTCACCTGGTGGAGTGTTGACTCCAGGAAGGCGAGTGGCACCCTTGGAGCACGTGGTGCATCTTGAAGGGCACGTCGCACAACAGAAAGAAACAAGGCGAGTGGAACCCTTGGAGCATGTAGTGCGTCCTGAAGGGCACGTCGCATTGATGATGATGTTGAGACAAACCTAGATGACCCTAAGACCTTAACGCCTGACGAAATTCCTAAGACAACTCCCCTAATTAATTGTCACCCAGTTCAAATCTGAACCTAAATTTAAAACACCTCTAAGATAAAATTGTGACTAGCCTTAAGAGAAGACCCTCCGAAAATAAACTTAAGGACGTAAACTAAAACCCTCCTAAGTGTTAGTTAAAGTCTTCTTAAAATTAAAGGGGGTAAAGTATTGACGGAGATAAATTAAGTGAAACCCATGGCTTTTAAATTATAAAGAAGAATTAAAATTATTAAAGTGTGGGAGTATAAAAGCTAGGATTTTATAAATACAATGAAAAGATTAATAAGTGCTTTATCATTTTGGGTTTTAAAAAAAAAAAAATAAATAAACAAAATAAAATAAAAAAAGAGGAAAGGAACAATTAATAGAAATAAGGAAACTTGTATTAAAGGAAACTTAATATTGGAAAGTAGGAGACATAGGGTAAAAAGCGAAAAGGAATCAACATTTAAGGAATTACTAAAAATCAGAAACTTCATTTTAGGAAAGTTATTAAAAGCATGAGAGTGGATCTAGGAACCCTAGGAGTAATTTTAGGAGCGATTAAAGGGGGGGTGAGGGAATTGAGTCTTTTAGTTATTAAAAAGAAATGAATTTTTGGAGAACCGTGGGGATTAGTGACACTTGGATGACAGTGAAACTTTTAGAGGTTTGTCATAAAAATTTAATTAATAATGATTTAGGAAAGTAGGTGGGTCTCAAATTTCTATAAAAGAAGGGGAAAAGAAGGAAGAGAGGATGAATGGTTAGCGTAACGTTACGCTGCCAGATTGTGGCTTGACGGATTGCTTGTGAGGAGTTGGGTTTATCTCAGCTGTATTAGAGTGGTAGCTCAGTCTTGGAGGTGAGCTGAGAAGCTAGTCTTATCTCTGGATCTTGTGTGGCCCCTTTGCAGCTCGGGGGGCTAAGGGGGAAGCAGAGTACCCCTAGCGATTGGCTGGGAGGTACCGGTGAGATTTCTACGGTTGGCAAGCAGGAGCAGGCGCGGCACGGAGCACAGGAGTCATTTGCTGCAAGTGATAAGGCTACGGTATGGTTCTTAATTTTGTAGATTAGAATACATTAAGGCTTACCCCGGTTGATAAAAGCACTCACCTCTGTTAAGAAAGTTATTACCGCTACCATTTATTACGAAAATTTCAAATGTGTTCTTGATGGGGAAATGACGGCCTATATGTTAATAGACTAATCCTTTTATTTCACTGGCAATCTGAAACCTAAACCAGGTCGGATGATCTTTCTGCACTGTGTGATTTTATATGGCCATTCATGATTTTAACCACTGGCGTTCGGATATTTATCTAGATCTTAAGTTCTGTTCGCACTTGGTATTTTTTTTATATGACCTTTCGATTTTAGCCACTGGGGTTCGGATAATTTAAACCAGCTTGCAAGTTCTATCCGCTTACTATATTTTCAATGACCATTCACATTTACTGTATTTACTGTATTTCAATGACCAGTCGGATATCTTATTTCCGATTTTAAAGTTCTGTCCGCCTTTTTGCATTTTTAAAGGACCCTATGCTTTTCAATCGCTGGTTTTCGGACACCTTGATCCAGATTTTAGGATCGGACTGCGTTGTATTTTAAATGACCACTTGCAGTTATTTTTTGGCGTCTTCTGTTTCACACAGTGGCGTTTGTATTGGGCAATTGTACAGTGGCGTTTTTCTTTTTACATACAATGGCGTTTTTGTTTTGGGGAATGTGGGCGTTCTCTTGATATATGTGGGCATTTAATGACACTCATGGAAATGATGGGGCATCTATAGATCAGTGTTTTAATGCCTTACTATCTGCGTTTTTACTGATATATATTGGGCACCCATTGGTCTGCGTATCTCACTCAGATGGGCATAATTACATTGCCTCTTATCTTTTATGGTCTGCGTTTTACTTCTGTGTCTGCGTTCCTCGATCATGGGTGAAATCACAGTGCGTTTTCCTTTTGTGGTCTGCGCTTTTATTACATACAGTGGCAATTAATCATTTCGTGGGTGTTTTTGTATGCGTTTGCTTGTTTACCTGTGAATGCGAGCGAGATTATCTCTAGACAAAATTATCACAGCATGGGCATAGATTTCATGGGCGTTTTGTAGGCATTTGATTGTTTACCTATGACTGCGAGTGAAATTAACCTTGCCAACTTTAATGCCACCAAAATTTGTAACATGATGTCGTTCCTGTATAGCGATTTTTAAATTATCGTTACCCTTCAATATTGTCTTTTATATATTGATATTTGGCATTTCAATATGGTCATTTAAATTTTGCTGTTTTATATACTGCCATGTTCTTAATTATAATGTTATATCGTTAGTCTCTAGTCGATGAATCAGAAATTTTAACTATCGCCGAACCATGTAGCCATTGACAAACGTTTCCCTCCTGTGTACCATTTCCAGTTGACTGAGTTCCCCCTTCTCACTAACTCTTGGCAGCTTTAAATGATTCTGTCAGTTTTAGGGTAACGGTTTCAATTAATTATAAAATATAGCTCTTAATATAATATCAATTATTTGTGTAAGAAGGCAATACCAACAATGGTTTGAAATTTATGAAGGACATTATTCTCTTGTATTCAATCTTACACAAGAAAACTCTTACATGTGTACGCAATTGAACAATATTTTATTGTCACCTTTTAAAACTAAGTAGTATCTACATTATAAGAATATAATATATTTAAACCTTTCATAGCCAGATTTAAGTATAAGAAGTAAATGTTTTTCATAGATGTGAATAACGTTTAAAAAAAAAAAATTGATGATTTAACCATTAATCTCCAGATAAAGACAAGCACTATTACCAAGGGTTTTATTTTTCAAAAACCTTTGAAGATAAAATGCAGTAGTCATAGTGAATGTGGAAGGTTAATGTATGTGGAGGTTATCTTTATTGCTTTTCGATTATGGATTAATAACATTAAGGGGATTATTAATATTAAAGCGAGTAAGTTTTCGTACAAATTTTTAAATGCATTGTCGTTAATGGAATAATGAGTATGTGATTAACGTTGTTGAGTATGGTTAAAGTAAATATTTAGATAATGCATGAAGTAAGGTGATGAAAAGTTATTGCAAGGTTATAGAGTAAATAAATGGATATATATTGACATATTCATTACTTTGTTATTCTTAATTATTGTCTTTTAATATGGATAGTTGACATTCCGAATATTGCCTTTTAATTTTGTCATTTAAATTTTATTTATTTAGATTGCCATTTTAATTTATGATGTATGTTGTTGCTTTCAATTGATATTACCTATAGATATGATGTCATTTTTAGTGCATTATTATTGGACCTTAGTGGATGATTTTATCTTGTAAGGTCATTATGAATTTAATGGTTGTGGCATATAAGAGGTATGATAATTGTAAAATCATGGTCCGGATTGTGACATAAATGATAGATGGTTAATGTTTCATGACAGAGTTATTGTAATTTTTAATTATTGTTAATAACATATGTGGTGCAATAACCTGGATTTACGTACCATAAATTACTCTGAGTTGGTATATTAGGGTGCTTGTTCGTTTAGATAATGTTGAACTTGGGTGTTCGTTGTTAGAGTCCTTGTCACGCGCCTTCCGTAAGGGGCGTAATCATTCTTCTTATTTATGTCATACTTGATTGCATTCATTTAGCCGCGTAGTCTGCTTATGTCAGGCGGGGTATAGACCCCTCCTTGTAGCCTTAGTGTTTATGTCGGTGTGTGTGATTTTTCTGTGTAAAGAATCTAGTGCCTTATCAAGAGTCTCGGGCCCTTTAAAGGCGGGGTTTCCACTCTTGCGACACACCTGACAGAGATTACTAGTTTCTGCCTGAGCACTCGGCCAGGAGCCTATCTAATCTTCTTTCGAGAAGACATAAGAATAAAAGCCCTGCTTTTCTGTGCAGAAATAGTAAACTCTACTGATGGATTCTTCCTTCTATGACCGTACTGTACTTAACACCTGGTGTCATTTACTGCTTACAGCTACTAGTTGTACACCTTATGTCTAGGGGCATTATTACTTGTTGTCACTGTGATATGTCGGGGTTGTCTTGTTTTGTTCGTCTTGCTTGCATCTTGTTCTAGGTCAGGTTACTAGTTTCTGCCTGAGCAGTCAGCCAGGAGCCTGTCTAATCTTCTTTCGAGAAGACATAAGACTAAATTCCCTGCTTTCCTATGAATAAATAGTAACCCTAACACCCCATATTCTTTCCTCTATGTTCTTACTGTGCACCCCAGCATGTCTTAATGTTTGTGTTATGTGTCGTATGCCTATGGTCGTATACTGTTGCAGTCTCTTGTTGTGTGCCTTTAGTATTCTTGTGCTGAACATCATGGTTGCGTCTTGTTGGTTGTCGAGTGGCGATGTAGAGTCAATGGGTTGTTACTTCTACACGCGCACACACACCCTAAACAAAAAAAATAATTTGCACCTGTGCTCAGAGTTGTTGTCGTAACCAGGAGGCTGTTACAATTACCAAACATATACATCAAAATTGCTTGCTTTCCCTACAACTCTATACTCTATATGCATAATCTAAATATGATCATGCATATATATATATTTTTTAGCATGACAAGCTACAAGATTTTCTTCAAAGCCTCATTATTGATTTGTGAAGGGAGTAAAAAATTTGAACTTGGCCAAGTTTACTCTAGCTCCAAGAACTGACAAAAATGTTATAAGGTCCTTTTCCAAGCCTCACCTTTTAGTTTGTTTATCCTTAATATAAGGATAGTGTCATCACTAATTTTTTTTTAAAAACAATTATTTTATTGTAGTGGTGATCAACCAATTTAGCATACTAGGTAAACATTTTCCTAAGATGATATCTAAGAATCGGAAAATAGAACATAATTGCCTCACTCATCTTACCACTGAGAAGAAACTTGTATTAAAATAAATTCAAGTTTAGACCATGTTTTTACTTTTGTACATTTAAAAATTATCAAATTTCTTATTATACGAATGCCGAAACCCTATAGCATGTAGTTGATAAAGTTTTGGTAGCAATTTATTCCCACAATTTTACTACACAATTGATTGGACCACCAGTCTAATGAATTATTTGGAACAACCAATTGACTACCCATAAAGTTAATCCGTGCATTTATGGAAGTGGGGGATTAAACCTCCAACATGATTTTTATATGAAATAAAATGTTTGGTTTGAGGTAATGTGCACTGATATCATCAATGATGGATGATATTAGTACAAAGATACCCTTATAACTATAAGGCTCCAACTTAGTCATTTTGTCATTAGGAATATGAGTATAGATGGGAAAATCGTAAACATGAATATGTGCTACTTAAGTCTTATCACCTATGAATTCCTCTTCTAGTGTCATTTATTTCAACAATATGACGACACATGTTCAAATTGTATATAGTTGTAATGCATGCTTATTCCTAGAGACACATGAGTATATCTAGATCATGAATCATGGATTTGATTTTCTCTATGATGGATGTGTTCTTCCTCCTTATAACCCCATTATACTAATGGTTTTAGGGTGTTATTAAATCCTCCTTAATTCCTACTTGCTTATAAGAAGTGTTTAAATCTTAAAAGGCATAACCCTATCCATTTTTATAACTTATCACCTTAATCTTCTTTCTTATTTTATTTTCTACAAGATCCTCAAACTCTTGAAACTTCCCTAAGACCCAATCCTTGGTATTCCTAAATTAAAACTAGGACTTCCTATATGGATGATAAATGAATGAAACATACTATATTTTACCTAGTAAGGAGGATGGAAATAATATATCTTAACCTATGTTTTGTTCTAGGAAAATAATCCTTCACGCGCTTACTTAGTACAAATCCCATGCACTTTACTTTCTTCTTAACCTTGAATTTCAACAATCCTTGAACCATGTCCTTCAATATTGGAAAAAATTCATAGTGAAAGAGACCTACCCTCTTATGTGAAAGCTCACACAAGTTATCATTTTCATGTACTAGGGCTCTCTCATAATCTCGTTGCAGCTTGTACACACCACCATCTCAAATACCATTGGCCAAAAACCAATTAGGATCTAGGAATATCTTTCAAATTAGGACATGATTATCATCAAACTCAATAATAAATCCTAATTTAGTCCATAATTACTAAAATTCAAAGGATATTATTAGTTAAAATAGGTACATATAAAACACTATTAATATCAATTATATCACTTGATGGAATATGCAATGAGATATATCCCACTCCTACTACTAGATACTTGGCATCATCATGAATTTTAATTGCATGCCATCCTCCAACTCTTGAAGTTTACTAAAGTCCCTATCATTAGAGTCCATATGTTTGTAATCTCCATTGTCCACACACAATCCAACACCAGAAATGGTTTTAGATGAAAGGGACAAGACAATGGCTAAGAGTGTCTCAAGCTTGGATAAAATACTTCTATTGTTTTTTACTTTCCCTTCCCCTTCTTCTCATGAGATTGAGAAGCATAGTGGCCAAACATATTACACTTGAAACACTTGATATGGTTAAGGACCTTCTTTCCCTAATTAGAGGAATGTGAATACCCTTTCTCTCCTTTGCAAACTTGCTTGGGTTCTCCCTTATTGTTTCATTTCTTCATATTGTTGATGATGGTAAAATTTTTCTCCTCCTCTATGCTTTTTAAAGGTGGAAACTTTTCTAGGGCATAGAACCCTCTAACAAAAGGATACATATAAGAAAACCCATTTAAGTTTATGGGAACTAGCTTTTCACTCTTCACCCTTTATAAAATTGTTACAAGATGATCATGGAGTTTAGTAATATTCATCAAGTATATGGATACAATATATATCCTTCACTTTTGTGTGGTTTTAAGATTATTCCAAAACAGACTATTTAAATTTATCCTCTCACTCTAATATATAGTGACGATAGCATCAAATATCTCCTTTCTCATGGTATTTCTAATTATGTGAGGGATAGTGATCCACTTAGTCTTGGCCATCTTCTTTTTATGTTCTACTAACAACACATGATTGGTAGTCTCTACCATCTCCGTATAATACCAAATATCATGGTCTTCCAACATCATCTATGCTTAAAACTTCCATGGGATGAGGTTAGAGGGAAATTTAAAATTTGTATTCATATGTAAGACTAAATGTAGTCATACCATTGTTACTGGAACAACCTGCTAAAAAAAATATGCCAGCAACCCAAAAGAAACCTATCACAAGACCACAATGATATTATCAAGAACACATATTTAACATCTCATCCCTAAAACCTCTCAATATCTCCCTATAATAGGTATCATCCCTACTATGCATACACAAATTCCTATAATGCTTCATTAAATGCACTCTAATACCATAAAACATTTGACCATGTTCAGAATATTTTGTAGTGTAAAAACTAACCTAAAACTATAGATCACTAAAGTTAAAACACTTATCAAAATTGATGTTATAGATTACTTTAACATACAAACACATTCCATTGATAATAAATAAATAAAAACATTCTAATATAAAGAATCAAAACATCATCATTGATTTTATATTAAATCTGAAATAGAAAGCTAAATATATAGCTCAAAACTCAACTCTTGGACCATAATGTGGTTTTCCTTAATTCCCCTTTATAAACTAGCAATAAGAGAGGTACAATGAATATAAATGCATGGAAAAAAATTCCATAGTTTGAAATCTAACCATAGTGCATATTACTTGCATGGATAAGTGAGTCTAATTAAGGTGAACCCGCCTAGAGTTCATACCCTTCACTAAGTTGGGAATCCACATGCATGAGTGGCCCTACTAATTTAGGTAATTGCACCCTCTAATTGTGCATTCAAAGCTAAATATATAAAAAATATATTTAGAACTTTGAATATAGAAAAAAAGTTCAAAAATGAAAACTAGGATGAGGATGGAACATGCATGTTTTTGGTGTCCATATTTCACCCCTTATAACTCTCCATAAATGCTAGTATGCCTCATAACTACTCTACAAATCGTTGAAACAAGAGTTATTGCACTATTGTATTGAACTCTATTATATGCTACTCTATTTGAAAGAGGAATAATGTTATATCTAGAACATTTTCCAAGTTATGCACAAGATATACACATGTAAAGTTAATAGTCCCTATGCAGTCCATCAGGAAATCACTACTAGTTTGTAATTAAATATAGGAGAAGGCCCACTACTAGTTTCCTTATAGAAAAGATTATGGATCAACGTTTTGGATTATAAGATCTTAATGAGCAGCAAGGGCATGTAGGTAATGGTTTTCTATTCTCCCAACCTCTATACTCACACAATTTTTCTATTCTAAGGTTCTCAATGTTGGTTTAGGTAATAATGAATTTTGGGTGATAATAACATATAATAATGTAGCTTGAAATTCATCATGTAGGTAATGGTTTTCTATTTTTCCAACCTCTATACTCACACAAATTTCCTATTCTTAGGTTCTCAATGTTGGTTTAGGTAGTAACGAATTTTTGGTGCTAATAACATATGATAATGTAGCTTGAAATTCTTAATGGAATGCAAATATTGTAAAGAACCAGTATCATACCATGAGGAAAGTGAATGGAATGAGAGACTTTTACATTTCCCCAAAATTATTGTAATCTCTTTATAAGGTACCTTTCACATACTCCCTATTTATATAAGGTATATTGCATTTCCTCACCAACCACACAATGCATTTATCATGGTGAGCTTAACTTAAGGAACATGATGGAAAGGATGTGTACAATAACAAAACCATACTTGATCTTGCTACAACATCTCCATCACTTAGATCTAGGTCTACTCACTAACAAAATTTGCTCATGTGACTGAAGGTACAACCAAACAAGTATCTGTCAGATATTTCTTCCTCGTGTGAGGGAAGCTTAGGAAAAATAGAGGGAAATGTGACTCCATATAGTAGATATGATACACGAACAAGGACCAGAGGTGCAAAAGTCAAAATAAAATTATTTAGATGCATGGAATTTTTTCTTTCCGAAGGAGGATAATGCTCTTATGATGATGAGAGCATAGGAGACATAGAGGTGCCACTCAGGTATAAGAATCTCGTGAAACAATGGGTACCTAAGCAACTGCCTCCATTAGACACTCACCTCATTGTCAACAATAGGACATATCGCATTGCACCATCCTCCATGCATGGCCTGGGGCTATTTTCCATGGATGGAATAACTGTAAAATACAATACAGTAACTACATTGATGGACTATTTTGGACCATGTTACAATTATAACGATTGGATGTGGCTAGTATGGTACATGCGAAGTATGGAGAGATATGCACTCGCTGCAAATTATATACATCTAATAAAAACGATAAAAATAAATGAGCGACTATATGTATTGATGGAATACATAAGTATTCTAGCAATATCACAGGTTTTATAAACAACACATGACCCGAGACAACAAACAAGCAATTGAATTGCATATATGAGGGACATGAAGAGAATCGGGTAGTCGTGTGTCTAATAAAAAAGATAGCTCCGAGGGAAGAGTTATTAGTGGATTACCATTTGAATCTAATAGAAACATCGACTAATAGTGTGGGGGTACTTATGAAACACCACTTTAAGAAACCTCTACTTATTTCATTATATTATTCACCTCTACTTATGAAACATCACTTTAAGAAACCTCATATATCTTCTAGAGTACTATTTAATTATCCATCTTCCACACCTAATTTATATAGGAGCCAGGACACGCACCACTAAGAATCCACACAATGGTCAGGATCTAGAGGTGGTGACATATATGAGGTTAATGATGTGGTGGATATGGTTTCATTTCCTGGAGCTAGACGTGTGACCAACAAAGTGACCCTTCTGTGCACAGTTTTGGTCGAGGATAATGAACTTCCATTAAAAAAATAAGACTCCCAAGAAGTTTTTCATATTTTAACTGTTTCATGTTGTCCATCTCATACAAAAATCATATAGATTATTATATTTAAATTAATGATCATATCTTTCTGTGTGTAGGAAACAACCATTTTTATAGCCACCTGGAGAGTAAGTCCTTGTTGATTTTTAGGGAAATGTTACGTATGAGGTGGAATTCCTAGAATTCCAATCTCAGGAAAGAACTTATGGGTTATATCAAAGACCTCTTTCGAATAGACACATTCAATAAAAAACAAGGTCACCTCTGCAATGCGAGAATATTTAAAATATATGAGGGATGTTTATAGATGAGTCTTGGTAGGAAACCCTAGGTATCAGCATCCTCGCTCGATTCCAGAGAGGGAGTGGAAGGCGATCATTGATGATGCAAAAGAAAATATATTGAAAAAATCAGGAGAAAAAATAACGGGTACCCCAAGGTAAATTACAATATTTTGATTTCAATACCTTTAATTTTCTTTAGATCTAAATAAAAGTGTGGTATATAACATACTTGAAAATATTGATGATAGGTTGTCTGACGCTTCGAAGGAAACCAAAGCAAGGATTTCCACACATGGCCAACACAAGCTAGGCCAGGGCGGCTACTCGAGGTTATAGTCATGAATCGTAAGTACCCAAACATATTAAGAATATTATTTGTATCTCCTTACAAATTTCAGGTAATTGAAGCCAAAAACATTAGAAAAACATACTCTTATGCAATGCAGGGAGACAAATTCATAATTGAAACCATAGAGGAAGGCCTCCAAGTTGGTTACAAGTAAGGCTATAAAGTCGTGGTATATCGTAGAAAAATCATGGGGCAGACCCCAAGATCCAGTTTGTGGGATAAGGTAAATAAAAATCAGTCCACATTAACCTTTCATTACTTACAAAATACGTAAATGTTTGATATTGTCCATAACTTTAATGTCTCACTTTGTTTTAATTAGGGGAGTAACACTATCAACGAAACCATTAGTACTAGACAATAGAGCATTGATAGTCCAGCACAACCAGAAGATCATAGAGATCCCATGCAGCCCCATCCCAGTGGGGTGTAGCCCCAAGATGTTCATGTCTCTGAGGCCCATGACGGTAAAATGACTTTATATTAATCATATACTTAATAATTTTGTACTTATAAATTTTGTACTTCTAATTTTTATTACTTATACATTTACGATTTTGTCCTTATAATTTGTTTCATTTCAATGGGAGAGAATGTTGTAGTGGAGCCTCCTCAACCTGAATATCAGGGGAATAGGGAAGACATTCCAATAGTGCCAACTAGTGGACCAGGTAAATAGTTACATTGCATAGTTTTTTTTTAATATTAATGAACTACCTCAATGATATTTAAAAATTGGTCATATAAATTTAATATTTTACTTTTTTTAAGGTGATGGACCCTCATAGAAGCATCCATGTCATGGGTACAAGACCAGGCATGCTCATCATGAAAGGAATAAAGAAACACAAACTTTTGAAGAGAACCCATTGAATGAAGACACAGAGATGGATGATTTACTTAAGAACTTGAAAACAAAAAGGAAGACTAAAAGAAATTGATGATGTATAATAATTTTATAAGATAAAAATATGTACATTATATAACTAGTATATTTGTAACATATTTTGAATGATAAATATCATTTATAAAAAATATTTTTTATGACATATGCCTTTGAATGATAAACTTCATTTATAGCTTTAGAATCATTTTTTTATCAATTTTGAATATTTTTAATGCATATGTTTTAGTAGAATATAGATTGGGTATTGGGGAATTGAGAGTGATGTGAGGGGGGGGAGGGGCCATAGGAGATTCCACCTTCATGTGGTTGGCCCTGTTCAGTAGAGAAAAAATTATTGGAGCCATTTATTCTTGGATCAAACCTCTCTCGATCCAACGGAGCAACCACATAGTCAATGTTGACTTCGTTGTTGCTCCTTCAGATCGAGGGAGGTTTGCTCCAAGTTTAGATGGGTCCAATAAATTATTATCAAAATCAATAGGATATTATTTAGGCCATCGCATCTGAGATGCGCACGCGCGCGCGCGCGCGCGCGCGCGTGTGTGTGTGTGTGTGTGTGTGTGTGTGTGTGTGTGTGACTATTTAATCTCCTTTCATATGGATTTTACAAAAAATAATATCAATGGTGTTTACTATCTGCAATCTTTTCGGTTTTAATTTCCATTAGAATTTATTGACATGTCTTAAAAGTATTTTTTGGTTTTTACTAAAACATTATCGACATGTCTAAAAATTGTTTTTGGGTTTTTACCAAAAAACTAAATATAATTATTTTTTTTATTTACTACAATATGCAGTTCGTGCATTTGCAGATTCTCTAGATGTTGTATCAATGAAATGCTACACATTAGAATATCAAATATCAAGTATGCCTTGCATTTTTTCTTCTTTGTATGACTTCTTAAGGTTCCTTTTATTTATTTATTTATTTTTACATTAACATCATTTGTGGACCACTATGGGGCAATTCATTCTATCTAATGAACCACACCTTAGTATGTAGCATACACAATTCACTTTAATTCATCATATCAAATGATTCACACAACTAATCTAATACTTCAACTTGGTTTTTTGTGGGTTTGTATAAGTAATCACTTGAATATCATAGTATAATCATAACCATAACTATGCAATAGAGTATTTGAAATGAATGAGATATAGATACCACTTCTGAGTAGAAGAACATGATAGCTTGATGACTCGTAAGGAATAAGAGAAGCACATGGAATCTCTACAAGTATCAGCTTAGAGTTCTAGTATATAGGGTGTGCTTGATTATGGAATATCATGTACTATTATTGTTTACATAACGTGTATACTTTGCTTCTTGATATCAACCTTTGTTAACTAGTTGTGATAGTATTATTCCACTTACTTGTAAACAATCATAGTAAAGATTATGTGAATAGCTTACTTGATTGGAACTAGTGTGTAAAGGATTACAAGCTTATAACAAGCTAATATTAGTTTACACGTATTGGAATATGGAATGAATGAAACCCATTATAATAGTTTTCAACTTAGGACGTAACTGAAGCACAAGCACAGTGTCTAAGGTTACAACATTGAGATTATAAAGCATGTATAATAATAGTTATGTCTTTCTATGTATACCATCTACTGGAGTATTGATTCGATTCAATACAAGCTTCATTAGTGAATCTCATCATGTCGAGTAACATGTAAATCTATTCCTATATAACCTTAGATATCAAAACCTACTCTACAATCAATTATTCCTCCATAGTAGTAGAGGAAAAATCAATTGCAAAATTGTTAGTTGCATCAATGGAAGATGATACCATAATTGATGAAATGGTAGATCATTTTTGTTGATGTGAAAGAATCAATCAAATAAATTAAATACTTAAAAATAAAAATTTGAATAATCATGCAATAAAACATATAAAATAAATATTACATGTTAGTCATGTTAGGGATCCAAAATGACCAGATTGATAGATGTTGGCATGTAATAACCATCATTAATATACATAGAAAACATTAGAATAAAATTTGGTATCTTTGCATACAATCACACAAATAGAATAAATCGTTTAAATGAATATCCTTGGGCATTCACAATATTGCTAATCATTAATATTTATTGTTATTATTTTTAAATAGATATATTTTGTCACTCTTGTAACAAATATGATCATCAATATTATTGATATTTCATCACGAGAACTAGTCTTGTCGTCACTCTTGCGACGAATAAGATGATCAATAGTGTTGATAGTTCTTCGTAAGAACTACTCCAGTCGTCTCTCTTTCGATGAATATGATCACCTGATGGTATTGATAGTGTGTTGCAAGAACTACTTCGGTCATATCCCTTGCGACGAATACAATCACCAGATAGTATTGATAGTTTGTCGAAAGAACTACTTCAGTCGTCTGTGTTGTGATGAATATGATCATCGATATTATTGATAGTTTGTCGCAAGAACTACTCTGGTCGTCTATGTTGTGATGAATATGATCATCGAAAGAACTACTTTGGTCGTCTCTCTTCTGACGAATAATATCGTCAATAGTATTGATAGTTTGTCGCAACTTTCGATGCTTCGTCTCTCTTGCGATGAACTATCGCTACTGTTGATGATACGTTATCCTTGAATAGTTTGTTGCAAGAAATACTATGGTCATCTCTCTTGTGATGAGCACCCTAGTTCATCCCTCTAGCAATGAGCACCCTAGATCATCATTCTTGTGACGATATCCTCAGGTCATCACTCTTGCAATGACCATCGCAAGTTGTCTTGCTTGTGAAGACCTCCTTGGGTCATCTCTCTTGCGACTATATCCTAGTTTCATCGTACTTTACATGACACATGAAGCGAGATTTGGGGGGACCAATATTCATCACAATATCCATGACATAACATCGCAAGAGTGTTGAAATGGTCATCGCAAAATGACCCAAAATTACTAGTGCAAAGTACACCAGGGAATAAAATGTGCTTAAATGCCTTAAAAACATCTCATTCTCTTCAAAACTTGATGCAGGAGCATCGCCAACATCAAGAGAGAAAACGTGAAAGCGGAAGACAGTTGGACAAGCCAACACAAGTCTCGAAATTTCTTTGAATTTGATGCACCAACCTTAAATGTGAAAATTTAATGAAGCGCACTTCTGTAATGTAAACGGACCTTGAGCGGATTTCTCTCATCCTTAGTAGGTAGAAGGCATTTAAAGTAGTTAATGCAAGTATGTAGAATTGAATGTGTAGATTAGACAGTTTTTAGAGTGCAAGAGGGAAACGGGATATAGACACCCTCATTTGTGTATTGTATCATTAGATGGAAAATTGGAGCAAGAGAATGCAGAGAGCTGTGTAAAAACACCCATGTACAGATATTTGGATTAATTGAAAGAGTTGATTCAAATTCATGGTTTTGTGTTGTTCTCTGTGTATTGATGTTGAATGCTACGCTCATGAATATTTGATTCCTGTTATACATTTGCTTTATATGTTGTGTATATGATTTCATGCTTTGAGTTTGAAGTCTAAGAGGATGAAAGAATGAGTTTCAATTGTTTCTCTATCTAAGTAAGAATTCCTGCAAGGAGTGCAGTTGAAGTGTCCACAAGGAGTGAGTCGACAAGAATTCAGTGTTGCGTCTCTGAAGCTCAGATAGTTTTACTTTTGTTCTCATTTCCTCTAAAGTGCAGACAGGCACAGGAGCCGTGCAAGGAGTGTGCAGGCCGAGTGAAGTCTCAGGGTTGTGAACCTGAGCAATGAAGTTTTAGAGACTGCTGTTATAGGAGTGTGTAGAGTCGAAGGAATTTCAGCACTTGGAAGTGTCTAAAGGTTGCCGCAAGGAGTGCGAGCAAGAGGTTTTTCTAAGAAGACGCAGAGTCGTGGAAAATCTCAGGAATGATAAGGCCTTCAGAAATTGTCAAGGGGTTGCATAGGAGTGTACCTTGAAAGCTCATAAGAAAGCGTCACAAGTTTGTGTGCAGGTGGATGAGTTTCGCAGAGGAACACTTAGTCATTTCGCAGACTTCATCAGGAAGAACGGACGGTCGAAGTTCTCCAAGGAGAATTCACGAATCTCCATGAGCCGTTAGATCTTGTGGAGGTGCAAGGGAGATACAATGGAGTATTCTCAAGAAGTTCAAAGCTCAGGAGGGACAGGACCGTAGATCCGACTCATAAGGACTGTCAGATTTACACGTGGAATCATGCATCGGGGTTTCGTGGGTTGAAGTCCCATAACCATTGCAACAGTGATCGCGAAATCATGAAACGCGATATCCCGATAGCAAAAGGAAAGTGTGGGCCACAACGAAGTCAGCGAGTGGACAGGTGGCACACCATATCGAGGTTTCGTGGTGAGGAGTCCCGAAACAATTGCATTAGGATTCGCGATATAGCGAAATCCAAAATCTCGACGAGGTGACGGGGTGTGAAAAAGTCAACTCGCGCGTGTGTCGGGTAATCGGCATATCGGGAGTCAGGAGTCGGAGAACCAAGTTGTTTGACATCGCAAGTGCCGAAATTATGATATGGAAAGTCCTGATAGGAGAGATAAAGGGTCAGTGTTGACTTGTATCGAGTTTCGGGGATTCGAGAACTGAACGCTCTACCACTGACCTCGCAAAGTCGTGAAGTCCGATCTCCTGAGTGTAAAGAGGGGGATCCCACGAGGTTTGCTGTGGGTGCAGATTTCCCGATAGGGAAATAGAAGAACCAGTTGGAGTTCTTCGGGCCGTGGAAGAAGAGGAGATCCTGTGAGCGGGCGTGCTTGCGAGCGCAACTGTGTTAGTTTGGTATCAGAGCACAGAAAGGTTATTTTCTTTCTGTAGCAGGGAAGAAGAGAATTCACCATGCCGCCAAGGAGAAGGGACATGCAGACACCCGATCCACCAGAGGATAGGGAGATGCCGCGAAGAAGAGGCAGGCAGATGACAGATCCAGTCATGGAGAGACAGATGCATGATCTACGAGCTAGAATCGAAGACATGGAGATAGCGCAAAGATGCACAGCCAGTGCTGGGGATCTCAGTGATTCCGAAAGAAAAGTTGAGGCTGAACATGAGGAAGAATTTGTAGCTAAAGATGCATCAAATGAGCGTTTGATCAGAGCTATTGCAAGAATGGGTGCAAGAGCAAAGATGGACATTCTAGTTTATGAGGGAAACTTGGATGTAGAGGAGCTTCTAGACTGGATTAGAGATCTTGACACATACTTCGACTATGAAGATGTCGAAGAAGACAAGAAAGTCAAGCACACTGTCACGAGATTGAAGGGACATGCAGCATTGTGGTGGGATGAACTACAAGTTGACAGACACTGCAAGGGCAGGCAGAAGATCAAAAGATGGGATAGGATGATCGCGAAGATGAAGGTGAAATTCATCCCCAGGGATTATCAAATTACTCTGTTTAGGAGGATGCAGAACCTGAGACAAAAGATGATGACAGTGAAATAATACACTGAGGAATTCTACAAACTGAACATCAGGGTAGGTCATCGGGAGAGCAATGATGAAAAGGTTGCCAGATATATGAATGGCCTGAGATATGATATCCAACATGAGATGAGCATGGTAACCATCCGAACAGTGGAAGATGCTTATCAGATGGCTCTGAAAGCGGAAGAGAAGCTGAGATGAAAGCAAGGTCAGAGAGGCCGAGGCAAAAGCTAGCCCAGAGGAAAATCAGTTGTCGAGGAAAAATATCATAAGCCCAAGGAAGACTGGAAGAAACCTCAGACTCGAACAGAGAGAGGACAACATAATGAGCAGAGAGGAGATTATGCTGACAACAACACTTTTCCTCGTACTAGAGGTAGAGGAAGAGGAAGAGGTGGAGTAATCACATGTTTCACATGTGGAAAGAATGGGCACAAGTCTTACGAGTGTCCAGATAAAAAGAAGGAGATTGGAAAAAATCACATCGCCGAAGCACAGAGGCAGGATGTTGAGGCGGAAGACGCTGAAGGTGGAAGATCGCTGATGATGTGGAAAGCTCTTTTGACACCGTAGAAGGAGGTGGAGAGTTCAGTCCAAAGGACCAGAATTTTTCGAACTTCTTGCAAGACCAAGGATAGGGTGTGCAAGGTCATTATAGACAGTGGTAGCATGGATAATCTCGTTTCTACAGAGATGGTAGAGAAGCTGGAACTGGAGATGATTGATCATCCAAGACCATACAGAATTTCGTGGCTACAGAAGGGACAACAGGTAACTGTCACTAAACAATGTTTGGTTGAATTCAAGATAGGAGGATATAATGATAAGATATTATGTGATGTTATTACCATGGATGTTTGTCATCTATTGCTGGGTAGACCATGGCAATATGACAGGAATGTGATTCATGATGGGAGAATGAAGACATACACCCTAGAGAAGAATGGGAGGACTCACATGTTGCTTCCAATTAAGGATAAGGAGGTGAAGCCAGAAGTAAGCAACACAATACTTCTCATGAGTGGGAAGGAACTTCTTACAGAGGTTAATAAGGAGGATCCGCAATTCCTTGTGGTCAGGAAACCGAAGATTGTTCTAACTAGCACAAGAGTGGATGATTTACCAGAAGAGATTCAAGAACTGCTAGAAGAGTTCACTGATATAGTAGTGGATGAATTACCTCGTTCGTTGCCACTAGTTAGAAGTGTGAGTCATCATATTGATCTCATACCAGGAGCAAGTTTTCCAAATAAAGCCGCATATATATTGACGCCGCAGGAGAACGAAGAGATCAAGAGGCAAGTCCAGGAGTTGTTGGACAAAGGTTTAGTCAGGGAAAGCTTGAGTCCATGTGTTGTTCCAACAGTACTCAGTCCCGAAGAAAGACAGAGGCTGGAGGATGTGTACTGACTCAAGGGAAATCAACAAGATAACCATCAAGTACAAATTTCCATTATCGAGGATGGATTATTTGATGGATTGCTTAAGTGGAGCAAAATATTTTTCAAAGATTGATTTGAAAAGTGGTTATCACCAGATTCGCATGAGAGAGGGTGATGAATGGAAGACAACGTTCAAAACCAACGAAGGGTTGTATGAATGGCTTGTTATGCTGTTTGGCTTAACGAATGCACCAAGTACCTTCATGAGGTTGATGAACGAAGTCCTGAGGGAGTTCATCAAAAAAAATTTCATTGTATATTTGGATGACATACTGATTTTCAGTAAATCAGTGGCAGAACACTTGAAGCATTTGGCTACAGTGATGCAGAAACTACAGCAGGAGAAGCTGTTGATAAATATGAAGAAATCCTCATTCATGAAGACAGAGTTCATTTACTTGGGATTTTTTATTTCTACGGATGAGTTGAGGATGGATCCAAACAAGGTGGAGGTAATAAAGAATTGGCCATCACTGAAGAATATCTTTGAGGTGAGAAGTTTTCACGGATTAGCTAGTTTCTACCAAAAGTTCATCAGGAATTTCAATGGAATTAGTGCATCAATGATGGATACAATGAAGAAAATACATAAGTCTTTTCACTGGACTGAAGAGGCTGAGAAGAGTTTTAACCTGTTGAAGAGGAAAATCACGGAACAACCAGTTTTGGTGTTGCCTGATTTCCGAAAGACATTTCAGGTGAAATGCGATGCAAGCGGATTTGCAATCGGGGCAGTCTTGAGTCAGGAAGATAGGCCGATAGCATACTTTAGCGAGAAGCTGAATGAGGCAAAAGTGAAATACTCCACATATGACAAGTATTTTTATGCTATCATACAGGCATTAAAGAAATGGAGGCATTACTTGATCCCAAAATAATTTGTCTTATACAGTGATAACCATGCATTGCAGTTTGTGACTCAACAAGAAAAGTTGAATCAGAGACATATCAAATGGGTTGAGTATATGCAGAATTTCACATTTGTGATAAAACATATTTCTGGTACTGCTAACAAAGTTGTTGATGCTTTGAGAAGGAAGTGTTTGTTGTTGCAGGAGTTTAGAGTCAAAACATTGGGTTTTGATGACCTCAGGGACATGTACGCAGATGATCAAGATTTTAAAGAGGCGTATGAAGCAACTGAGAATCCAGTTCTCAGAGACATAAGTCAATGGCTAGAATACATGATCCAGGAAGGATTACTATTTAAAGGTAATCAACTATGTATTCCGAAATGCTCCATGAGGGAGAACTTGTTAAAGGAGAAACACAGTGGAGGGTTGGCAAGGAACTTTGGTCACGATAAGACATTTGCAAAGCTGAATGAGTCATATTTTTGGCTGGGAATGCGAGAATATGTTAAGAGATTCATGGACAGATGCAGAATTTTCCAACATTCGAAGGGAAGGAAGCAGAATGCAGGGTTCTATCAACCATTGCCCATACCAGAGAGGCTGTGGGATGAAATTAGCATGGATTTTGTATTGGGGTTTCCGAGAACACAAAGAGGTTGTTATTCAATCTTTGTGGTAGTGGATAGATTTTCCAAAATGGCACACTTCATTCCATGTCAGAAAACCAGTGACCCAACTCACATTGCGAACCTGTTTTTCAAAGAGGTCATTCGACTTCATGGTTTGCCGAGAAGTATAGTTTCAGATCGAGATACAAAGTTCATAGGGCATTTTTGGAGGACCTTATGGAAGAAGCTGGGAACTAACTTGTTTTTTAGTTTAGCTTATCATCCTTAGATGGATGGACAGACAGAAGTGGTCAACAGAAGTTTGGGAGACTTGTTGAGAAGCTTGGTGACAGAGCACCATAGCCAGTGGGACCATATATTACCCCAGGAAGAGTTTTCTTATAATGACTCAGTTAATAGGAGCACAGGGCAAAGTCCATTTCAGGTTGTCTATGGCATGTATCCGAGAGGAGTTTCTGAACTGAGGGATTCAGAATAGACTATGACTAGGAGCGCTAGTGTATAAGATTTCGCAGAAGAGATGAAAGAACTTCACATCTAGGTGAAGGAGCGACTGTTGGATTCAAGTCACGAATATAAGCGCAGAGCCGATCAGCGGAAGAGACAACTTCAGTTTGAGGTTGGTGATTCGGTTCTGGCACATTTTAGGAAGGAAAGGTTCCCAAGAGGAACATATAATAAGATGAAAATGAAGAAAATCAAGCCATGTAGGGTCTTGAAGAAAATTGGGACAAATGCTTATGAGATTGAATTACCCGATGGGATCGAAATTTCTTCGATATTCAATATCTCGGATTTATACCCATATAAGGCTGAGGAAGCAGGAACAAGTGATAAGCAGCTAGTGATCCAATGGAAAAAACAAATTCCAGTTGCAGATAGGCCACAGATGGAGCGCATACTAGACAAACGAATTGGTAGGAAGACCAGGCGAAAAGAATACTTTGAGTATCTGGTCAAATGGAAGGGCCATCCAGTTGAAGATGCCAGCTAGGAAAGTGAAGCAGAGATACAGAAGCATGGAAATACTATGCACGAGCTCATGGATAGGAGCCCATGAAAATTTTCAAGCTAGGGAGTATGATGTAGGAGCATCGCCAACATCAAGCGATCCAGCGCGGGAGCGGAAGACAACTGGACAAGCCAGCACAAATCTTGAAATTTCTTTGAAGTTGATGTGCCAACCTTAAATGTGAAAATTTAATGAAGCGCACTTGTGTAATGTAAACGGACCTTGAGCAGATTTCTCTCGTCCTTAGTAGGTAGAAGGCATTTAAAGTAGTTAATGAAAGTAGGTATAATTGAATGTGTAGATTAGACAGTTTTTAGAGTGCAAGAGGGAAACGAGATATAGACACCCTCATTTGTGTATTGTTTCATTAGATGGAAGATTGGAGCAAGAGCATGCAGAGAGCTATGTAAAAACACCCATGTACAGATATTTGGATTAATTGAAAGAGTTGATTCAAATTCATGGTTTTGTGTTGTTCTATGTGTATTGATGTTAAATGCTACGCTCATGAATATTTGCTTCCTGTTATACATTTTCTTTATATGTTGTGTATATGATTTCATGATTTGAGTTTGAAGTGTAAGAGGATGAAAGAATGAGTTTCAATTGTTTCTCTATCTGAGTAAGAATTTCTGCAAGGAGTGCAGTTGAAGTGTCCGCAAGTAGTGCGTCGACAAGGATTCAGGGTTGTGTCTCTGAAGCTCAGATAGTTTTATTTTTGTTCTCATTTCCTCTAAATTGCAGACAGGCACAGGAGCTGTGAAAGGAGTTCATAGGCCGAGTGAAGTCTCAGGGTTGCGAACCTGAGCAAAGAAGTTTTAGAGACTGCTGCTGCAGGAGTTCGCAGAGTCGAAGGAATTTCAACACTTGGAAGTGTCTGAAGGTTTCCGCAAGGAGTGCGAGCAAGAGGTTTTTCTAAGAAGACGTAGAGTCGTGGAAAAGCTCAGGAAGGATAAGGCCTTCGGAAATTGTCAAGGGGTTGCACAGGAGTGTACCTTGAAAGCTTGTAAGAAAGCTTCACAAGTTTGCATGCAGGTGGACGAGTTCCGTGGAGGAACACTTAGTCATTTCACAGACTTCATCAGAAAGAACAGACGGTCGAAGTTCTCCAAGGAGAATTTGCGAATCTCCGTGAGTTGTTAGATCTTGCGAAGGTGCAAGCGAGATACAGCGGAGTATTCTCAAGAAGTTTAAATCTTAGGAGGGACATGACCATAGATCCGACTCATAAGGACCGTCGGATTTAGACGTGGAATCATGCATCGGAGTTTCGTGGGTTGAAGTCCTGTAACCATTGCAACAGTGATTGCGAAATCCCGAAACGCGATATCCCGATAGCCAAAGGAAAGTGTGGGCCACAGCAGAGTCGGCGAGTGGACAGGTAGCACACCATATCAGGGTTTCGTGGCGAGGAGTCTCGAAACAATTGCATTAGGATTCATGATATAGCGAAATCCGAAATCCCGACGAGGTGACAGGGCGTGGAAAAGTCAACTCGCATGTGTGTCGGGTAATCGGCATATCAGGAGTTGGGAGTCAGAGAACCAAGTTGTTTGACATCACGAGTGCCGAAATCATGATAGGGAAAGTCCCGATAGGAGAGAGAAAGGGTTGGCGTTGACTTGTATCAGGTTTCGGGGATTCGAGAACTGAGCGCTCTACCACTGACCTCGCGAAGTCGCTAAGTCTTATCTCCCGAGTGTAAAGAGGGGGATCCCATGAGGTTTTCTGTGGGTGTAGATTTCCCGATAGGGAAATAGAAGAACTGATTGGAGTTCTTTGGGCCGTGGAAGAAGAGGAGATTCTGTGAGCGGGTGTGCTTACAAGCGCGACTGCGTCAAAACTCCAGGATTTTGGAGCTCTGGGGCTCCAAGATGTTTTGGTGATGGAACCCACGAACCAAAGTCGTCGAAGGTTGAACCCTACTTTTCCCTAGGTAAGGTTTCTTAGATAATAATTATAATTAATTATTATTATTGTATTTAATGTGATCAATCAACGTAATTTGTCATAATATACCTTTATTATAATATAGATTATATTATAATCTGAGAATAATTTAGTATATTTAAATCATAAAACAATACAAGCGGGTCCCCTTCGAAACTCCTGGACTCTGGGATGTTTGAGGAATGGAGAGTATGAAGAAGAGTTAGAGTAATTGACCCAGAGATCCTACCTCATTCCAATGTTAAATGTAATAATTGGAAATTTATTAAGCTTGG
>JASDQU010106818.1:15039-25572 GCA_032191745.1 Picea mariana | reverse complement strand
TGCTCCTCCAGAGACTCTGTACCAACTGCCCACGCTCGAACTTCAACAATTCTTGAAGTGTTGAGTTCTTCCGGACTATGTGCACTCACTGCAACAGTAGCCCACGTCTTTCTTTTCTTAGACTAACTACTGAGACATTTACCTCAGTCTGCACTTCTCTGCATGACACGAGCAATGCAATTCGACTTCTGGGTTGATGAGAATAAGAGTTTAATTGTGAGCCTCCTCAACGCATTCTATGCGGAGGAATTCAACTGCACTCCATGTAGGAATCTCCTGGCTCAACCAGAGAAACAATTGAAACTTATTCTCCTCTCACAGACTTCAGTAAACCTCTGAAATCACATGCACAACATAACCTAAAGCAAATGCATACAAGTAAAGAAAACATTCATGAACACATAAGCACATACTCAGAGAAAACATCACCAGTCATGAAATTGAATCCAAAGCTCTTCTTATTAATCCAATCTGTACATGAGGGCTCTACAAGTTCTCTGCTTTCTCTTTTCTTCAGAATGTCGGAATTGAATGAATAATACAAAGGAGGGTGCCTATATTCCGTTTTCCCTCGAAAACTGGAATCATCATATCTACAATTAATTCCTATCTAACAACATTAATTCTATTAAATGCCTTCCTATCTATTATACATTATAAGTGCGCTTCATTACATCAACTCATTAATGCTTGGCGCAACAACTATCAAGATACATTTCAAAAAGAAGTTTTGCTGGCTTGTCCAGTGGTCTTTCTCTGTCCCACGCACTGGCTCGCTTGATGAGGTGTGGATGCTCCTGCATCAAAAAACCAATTAGGATCTAGGAATATCTTTCAAATTAGGACACGATAATCATCAAAATCAACAATAAATCCTAATTTAGTCCATAATTACTAAAATTCAAAGGATATTCTTAGTTAAACTAGGTACATATAAAACACTATTAATATCAATTATATCACTTGATGGAATATGCAATGAGATAGATCCCACTCCTACTACTAGATATGTGGCATCATCATGAATTTTACTTGCATGCCTTCCTCCAACTCTTGAAGTTTACTAAAGTCCCTATCATTAGAGTCCATATGTTTAGAATCTCCATTGTCCACACACGATCCAACACCAAAAATGGTTTTAGATGAAAGGGACAAGACAATGGCTAAGAGTGTCTCAATCTTGGATAAAATAATTCTATTGTTTTTTACTTTTCCTTCCCCTTCTTCTCATGAGATTGAGAATCATAGTGGCCAAACATATTACACTTGAAACACTTGATGTGGTAAAGGAGCTTCTTTCCCTAATTAGAGGAATATCAATACCCTTTCTCTCCTTTTCAAACTTGCTTGGGTCCTCCCTTATTGTTTCATTTCTTCATATTGTTGATGATGGTAAGATTTTTCTCCTCCTCTATGCTTTTTAAAGGTGGGAAACTTTTGTAGGGCATATAACCCTCTAACAAAAGGATACATAGAAGAAAACCCATTTAAGTTGATGGGAACTAGCTTTTCACTCTTCACCCTTTATAAAATTGTTACAAGATGATCATGGAGTTTAGTAATAATCATCAAGTATATGGATACAATATCTATCCTTCTCTTTTGTGTGGTTTTAATATTATTCCAAAATAGACTATTTAAATTTATCCTCTCACTCTAATATATAGTGACGATAACATCAAATATCTCCTTTCTCATGGTATTTCTAATTATGTGAGGGATAGTGATCCACTTAGTCTTGTCCATCTTCTTTTTATGTTCTACTAACAACACATGATTGGTAGTCTCTACCATCTCCATATAATACTAAATATCATGGTCTTCCAACATCATCTATTATTAAAACTTCCATGGGATGAGGTTAGAGGGAAATTTAAACTTTTTATTCATATGTAAGACTAAATTTAGTCATACCATTGCTACTAGAACAACCTGCTAAAACAAATATGCCAGCAACCCAAAAGAAACCTATCACAAGACCACAATGATATTATCAAGAACACATATTTAACATCTCATCCCTAAAACCTCTCAATATCTCCCTATAATAGGTATCATCCCTACTATGCATACACAAATTCCTATAATGTTTCATTAAATGCACTCTAATACCATAAAACATTTGACCATGTTCAGAATATTTCGTAGTCTAAAAACTAACCTAAAACCATAGATCACTAAAGTTAAAACACTTATCAAAATTTATGTTATAGATTAACTTAACATACAAACACATTCCATTGATAATAAAAAAAAACAAGCATTCTAATATAAAGAATCAAAACATCATCATTGATTTTATATTAAATCTGAAATAGAAAGCTAAATATATAGCTCAAAACTCAACTCTTGGACAAGAACGTGGTTTTCCTTAATTCCCCTTTATAAACTAGTAATAAGAGAGGTACAATGAATATAAATGCATGGAAAAAAATTCCATAGTGTGAAATCTAACCATAGTGCATATTGCTTGCATGGATAAGTGAGTCTAATTAAGGTGAACCCACCTAGAGTTCATACCCTTCACTAAGTTGGGAATCCACATGCATGAGTGGCCCTACTAATTTAGGTAATTGCACCCTCTAATTATGCATCCAAAACTAAAGATATAAAAAATATATTTAGAACTTTGAATATAGAAAAAAAGTTCAAAAATTAAAACTAGGATGAGGATGGAACATGCATGTTTTTGGTGTGCATATTTCACTCGTTATAGCTCTCCATAAATGCTATTATGCCTCATAACTACTCTACAAATTGTTGAAAACAGAGTTGTTGCACTATTGTATTGAACTCTATTATATGCTACTCTATTTGAAAGAGGAATAATGTTATAGCTAGAACATTGTCCAAGTTATGCACAAGATATACACATGTAAAGTTAATAGTCCCTATGCAGTCCATCAAGAAATCACTACTAGTTTGTAATTAAATATAGGAGAAGGCCCACTACTAGTTTCCTTATAGAAAATATTATGGATCAACGTTTTGGATCATAAGATCTTAATGAGAAACAAGGGCATGTAGGTAATGGTTTTCTATTTTCCCAACCTCTACACTCACATAAATTTCCTATTCTAAGGTTCTCAATGTTGGTTTAGGTAATAATGAATTTTGGATGATAATAACATATAATAATGTAGCTTAAAATTCATCATGTAGGTAATGGTTTTCTATTTTTCCAACCTCTATACTCACACAAATTTCCTATTCTTAGGTTCTCAATGTTGGTTTAGGTAGTAATGAATTTCCGGTGCTAATAACATATGATAATGTAGCTTGAAATTCTTAATGGAATGCAAATACTGTAAATAACCAGTATCATACCATGAGGAAAGTGAATGGAATGAGAGACTTTTACATTTCCCCAAAATTATTGTAATCTCTTTATAAGGTACCTTTCACATACTCCCTATTTACATAAGGTATATTGCATTTCTTCACCAACCACATAATGCATTTATCACGGTGAGCTTAATTTAAGGAGCATGATGGAAAGGATGTGTACAATAAGAAAACCATACTTGATCTTGCTACAACATCTCCATCACTCAAATCTAGGTCTACTCACTAACAAAATGTGCACATGTGACTGAAGGTACAACCAAACAAGTACCTGTCAGATATTTCTCCCTCGAGTGAGGGAAGCTTAGGAAAAATAGAGGGAAATGTGACTCCATATAGTAGATATGATACACGAACAAGGACCAAAGGTGCAAAAGTCAAAATAAAATTATTTAGATGCATGGAAGTTTTTCTTTCCAAAGGAGGATAATGCTCGTATGATGATGAGAGCATAGGAGACATAGAGGTGCCACTCAGGTATAAGAATCTCATGAGACAATGGGTACCTAAGAAATTGCCTCCATTACACACTCAACTCATTGTCAACGATAGGACATATCACATTGCACCATCCTCCATGCATGGCCTAGGGCTATTTTCCATGGATGGAATAACTGTAAAATATAATACAGTAACTGCATTGATGGACTATTTTGGACCATGTTACAATTATAATGATTGGATGTGGCTAGTCTGGTACATGCGAAGTATGTAGAGATATGCACTCGCTGCAAATTATATACATCTAATAAAAAAATGATAAAAATAAATGAGCGACTATATGTATTTATGGAATACCTAAGGATTCTAGCAATATCATAGGTTTTATAAACAACAAATGACCCAGGACAACAAATAAGCAATTGAATTGCGTATATGAGGGACACGAAGAGAACTAGGTAGTCATGTGTCTTATAAAAAAGATAGCTTTAAGGGAAGAGTTATTAGTGGATTAACATTTGAATCTAATAGAAACATTGACTAATAGTGTGGGGGTACTTATCAAACACCACTTTAAGCAACCTCTACCTATTGCATTATATTGTTTTTATCTTTAACAATGTTTTAAATATTTCACTGTCCCAATTTTATAATAATGTAGGAGGTTGATTTTATTTGGGTGGCAATAGGTTATTTTGTTATTGTTAACAATTTTTTAAATATTTGGGGGTTCTAGTTATATTATAATGTGGAAGGATGATTGTGAAAAAGGACCAGCCACAAAAGATGTAAATGATTATCAAATTAGACTTTCATTTTACGTGAATTTTATTATTTGTTTATATAATTTTATTTTTGTGGCGATCAATTATTTCATTTGTTTATATAAATAGAATAACATTGATTTTACTGAAATTATGTGTAGTCTGCAGGCCATGTTGATCATGATTATGTCAATTAGAAGGGGTTGTATTCATCCCATGATCTGATGGTATTCATAAAAAAAAAAATCATTAAAGCGAACAAGGAACTTGCTAGCTTGTTAGACTGTCGAGATCAAACTCATGGCGTCCTAGAAAGGATCAATTTGCTTATGTCACAACTTAACACATATAAGGTAATAACCATAATTTAAAGTGTTTTTTTTTAATGTACTCATATGTTCAATTATGAAAGTCTGTTTTTTTATTTTTACATTATCTCACGAAAAAAAAAACTTTCTTATAAAGAGATTTTTAGAGCCTGTTCACCCCGATGTTGGTAATAGTGGCGCTGCAGAGACACCGCAGAGTCCTAACGCGGGCTATCATATAGCTTATAGAGTACTATTTAATTCTCCATCTTCCACACCTAATTTATATAGGAGCCATGACACACACCGCCAAGAATCCACACAGTGGTCAGGATCTAGAAGTGGTGACATAGATGAGGTTAATGATGTGGTTGATATGGCTTCATTTCCTAGAGCTAGATGTGTGACCAACAAAGTGACCCTTCTGTGCACAGTTTTGGTCGAGGATAATGAACTGCCATTAAAAAAAATAAGACTCCCAGGAAGTTTTTCATATTTTAACTGTTTCATGTTGTCCATCTCATACAAAAATCATATAGATTATTATATTTAAATTAATGGTCATATCTTTATGTGTGTAGGAAATGACCATTTTTATAGCCACCTGGAGAGTAACGCCTTGTTGAGTTTTGGGGAAATGTTACGCATGAGGTGGAATTCCTAGAATTCTAATCTCAGAAAAGAACTTATGGATTATATCAAAGGCCTCTTTCGAATAGACACATTCAATAAAAAACAAGGTCACCTCTGCAATGTGAGAATATTAAAATATATGAGGGATGTTTATAGATGAATCTTGGTAGGAAACCCTAGGTATGAGCATCCTCACTCGATTCTAGAGAGGGAGTGGAAGGTGATCATTGATGATGCAAAAGAAAATATATTGAAAAAATCAGGAGAAAAAATAACTGGTACCCCAAGGTAAATTACAATATTTTGATTTCAATACCTTTAATTTTCTTTAGATATAAATAAAAGTGTGGTATATAACATACTTGAAAATAGTGATGATAGGTTGTTTGACACTTCGAAGGAAACCAAAGGGAGGATTTCCACACATGGCCAACACAAGCTAGGCCAGGGCAGTTACTCAAGGTTATAGTAATGAATCGTAAGTACCCAAACATCTTAAGAATATTATTTGTATCTCCTTACAAATTTCAAGTAATTGAAGCCAAAAACATTAAAAAAACATACTCTTATGCAATGCAGGGAGACGAATTCAGAATTGAAACCACAGAGGAATGTCTCCAAGTTGGTTACAAGTAAGGCTATAAAGTTGTGGTTGATCGAAGGAAAATCATGGGGCCTACCCCAAGATCCAGTTTGTGGGATAAGGTAAATAAAAATTAGTCCACATTAACCTTTCATTACTTACAAAATACATAAATGTTTGATATTGTCCATAAATTTAATGTCTCACTTTGTTTTAATTAGGGGAGGAACACTATCAATGAAACCATCAGTACTAGACAACAAAGCATTAATAGTCCAACACAACCAGAAGATCATAGAGCTCCCAAGAATCCCCATCTTAGTGGGGTGCAGCCCCAAGATGATCATGTCACTGAAGCCCATGATGGTAAAATGGATTTGTATTAATCATATACTTAATAATTTTGTACTTATAAATTTTGTACTTCTAATTCTTATTACTTATACATTTACGATTTTGTCCTTATAATTTGTTTCATTTCAATGGGAGAGAATGTTGTAGTGGAGCCTCCTCAACCTAAATATCAGGGGAATAGGGAAGACATTCCAATAGTGCCAACTAGTGGACCAGGTAAATAATTACATTGCATAGTTTTTTTTTAATATTAATGAACTACTTCAATGATATTTAAAAATTGGTCATATAAATTTAATATTTTTTTTTTTAAGGTGATGGACCCTCATAGAAGCCTCCATGCCATGGGTACAAGACCAGGCATGCTCGGTGTGGAAGGACTAAAGCAACACCAACTTCTAAAGAGAACCCATTAAACGAAGACACAAAGATGGATGATTTTCTTAAGAACTGGAAAACAAAAAAGAAGACTAAAAGAAATTGATGATGTATAATAATTTTATAAGATAGAAAGATGTACATTATATAGCTAGTATATTTGTAACATATTTTGAATGATAAATATCATTTATAAAAACTCTTTTTTATGACATATGCCTTTGAATGATAAACCTCATTTATAGCTTTAGAATCATTTTTTATCAATTTTGAATATTTTTAATGCATATGTTTTAGTAGAATATAGATTGGGTATTGGGGAATTGAGAGTGATGTGAGGGGAGGCAGGGGCCATAGGAGCTTCCACCTTCATGTGGTTGGCCCTGTTCAGTAGAGAAAAAATTATTGGAGTCATTTATTCTTGGATCAAACCTCTCTCAATCCAACAGAGCAACCACATAGTCAATGTTGACTTCGTTGTTTCTCCTTAAGATCGAGGGAGGTTTGCTCCAAGTTTATATGGGTCCAATAAATTATTATCGAAACCAAGAGGATGTTATTTAGGCCATCGCATCTGATATTTGTGTGTGTGTGTGTGTGTGTCACTATTTAATCTCCTCTCATATGGATTTTACAAAAAATAATAGCAATGGTGTTTACTATTTGCAATCTTGTCGGTTTTAATTTCTATTAGAATTTATTGACATGTCTTAAAAGTATTTTTTGGTTTTTACTAAAACATTATCAACATGTCTAAAAATTATTTTTTGGTTTTTACTAAAAACTAAATATAATTTTTTATTTTATTTACTACATTATGCAGTTCGTGCAATTGCAGATTCTCTAGATGTTGTATCAATGAAATGCTAGACATTAGAATATCAAAGATTCGGTATGCCTTGTAATTTTTCTTCTTTTTATGAATTCTTAAGGTTCCTTTTATTCATTTATTTATTTTTACATTACCCTCATTTGTGGACCACTATGGGGAAAGTCATTCGATCTAATGAACCACACCTTAGTATGTAGCATACACAATTCACTTTAATTCATCATATCAGATGATTCACACAACTAATTTAATACTTCAACTTGGTTTTTTGTGGGTTTGTATAAGTAATCCCTTAAATATCATAGTATAATCATAATCATAAATATGCAATAGAGTATTTTAAATGAATGAGATATAGATACCACTTATGAGTAGAATAACATGATAGCTCGATGACTCATAAGGAATAAGAGAAGCACATGGAATCTCTACTAGTATCAGCTTAGAGTTCTAGTATATAGGGTGTGCTTGATTATGGAATATCGTGTACTATTACTGTTTACATAGCGTGTATACTTTTTTTCTTGATATCAACCTTTGTTAACTAGTTGTGATAGTATTATTCCACTTGTAAATAGTCATAGTAAAGATTATGTGAATAGCTTACTTGATTGGAACTAGTGTGTAAAGGATTACAACCTTATAACAAGCTAATATTAGTTTACACTTATTGGAATATGGAATGAATGGAACCCATTATAATAGTTTTCAGCTTAGGACGTAAGTGAAGCACAACCACAGTGTCTAAGGTTACAACATTGAGATTACAAAGCATGTATAATAATAGTTATGTATTTCTACGTATACCATCTACTGGAGTATTGATTCCATTCAATACAAGCTTCATTAGTGAATCTCATCATGTCGAGTAACACGTAAATCTATTCCCATATAACCTTAGATATCAAAACCTACTCTACAATCAATTATTCCTCCATAGTAGTAGAGGAAAAATCAATTGCAAAAATGTTAGTTGCATCAATGGAGGATGATACCATAATTGATGAAATGGTAGATCATTTTTGTGGATGTGAAAGAATCAATCAAATAACTTAAATACTTAAAAATAAAAATTTGAATAATGATGCAATAAAACATATAAAATAAATATTACATGTTAGTCATGTTAGGGATCCAAAATGAGCATATTGATAGATGTTGGCATGTAATAACCATCATTAATATACATAGAAAACATTAGAGTAAAATTTGGTATCTTTGCATACAATCATATAAATAGAACAAATCATTTAAATGAATATCCTTGGGCATTCACAATATTGTTAATCATTAATATTTATTATTATTTTTTTTAAATAGATATATTTCGTCACTCTTGCAACAAATACGATCGTCAATATTATTGATATTTCATCACAAGAACTAGTCTTGTCATCACTCTTGTGACGAATAAGATGATCGATAGTGTTGATAGTTCTTCGCAAGAACTACTCCGGTCGTCTCTCTTTTGATGAATATGATCACCTGATAGTATTGATAGTGCTTCGCAAGAACTACTTCGGTCATCTCCCTTGTGACGAATATGATCACCAGATAGTATTTATAGTTCGTCGAAAGAACTACTCTGGTCGTCTATGTTGTGATGAATATGATCATCGATATTATTGATAGTTTTTCACAAGAACTACTCTGGTCGTCTATGTTGTGATGAATATGATCATCGAAAGAACTACTCTGGTCATCTCTCTTGTGACGAATAATATCGTCAATAGTATTGATAGTTTGTCGCAACTGTCGATGTTTTGTCTCTCTTGCGATGAACTATCGTTACTGTCGACAATACCTTATCCTTGAATATTTCATTGCAAGAACTACTATGGTCATCTCTCTTGTGATGAGCACCCTAGTTCTTCCCTCTAGAAGTGAGCTCCCTAGATCATCATTCTTACGACGATGTCCTCAGGTTGTCACTCTTGCGACGACCATCACAGGTTGTCTTTCTTGTGAAGACCTCCTTGGTTCATCTCTCTTACGATTATATCCTAGTTTCATCATACTTTACATGACACATGAAGCGACGTTTGGGGGGCCCAAGATTCATCGCAATATCCATGACATAACGTCGCAAGAGTGTTGAAATGGTCATCACAAAATGACCCAAAATTACTAATGCAAAGTACACTAGGGAATAAATTGTGCTTAAATGCCTTAAAACCATGTAATTCTCTTTGAAACTCCAAGATTTTGGAGCTCCGGGGCTCCAAGATGTTTTGGGGATGGAACCCACGAGCCAAAGTCATCGAAGGCCGAACCCTACTTTTCCCTATACAAGGTTTCTTAGATAGTAATTATAATTAATTATTATTATTGTATTTAATGTGATCAATCAACGTTATTTGTCATAATATACCTTTATTATAATATAGATTATATTATAATCTAAGAATAATTTCATCTATTTAAATCATAAATCAATACAAGTGGGTCCCCTCTAGAACTCTGGGACTCCGGGATGTTTGAGGAATGAAGAGTATGAGGAAGAGTCAGAGTAATTGACCCAGAGATCCTACCTCATTCCAATGTTAAATGTAATAATTGGAAATTTATTAATCTTTGATTCTATTATCAAGGAAACATAATATTATAATATGTTATAATAAATTTTATTAAAATAGTCACATGTGAATAAGACTAGCTCTTCTCCTTTCCTTTTTAAATATTAAATGACATGGAAATGTGCATAAGTGGGGCCACTTCAGGGCTTCGGGACTCTAGGGATCCAACATATTTGTGTATAAAGGACATGTGGGAGAGCCAAAGGAGTTGACCCAGAGATCTCTCTCTCTCATTCCAATATTAAATATATTATTTGGGATTTTATAAACATGAGCGTAATTTTCCAAAGAGGTGAAATATAATATATATATATATATA
>JASDQU010106817.1:131435-151019 GCA_032191745.1 Picea mariana | reverse complement strand
CATTTTCTATTCCAAGTATGCATACAATTTCATAAAAACACATCTTAAAGCATACTTCATCCTCTTTGTTTTAATAGGCAAGAAATGGGCATATAATTGTATTCTTCTGATCTCTTTCTTTTCACAGGAAAGAGAGGAAAGAGAGCGGACACACAAGACAATAGAAAATACATGGAAATAGTTCGGTAAAAGATTAAATAATTACCTTGTTGTTGAATATCATGATCGCTTTCGTCCTAAAAGGATAACGTTTCTAGATTTCTCCCCTTTTCACCAGCCATAGTGGCAGAGTAATCTATACTAGCAAGTGTAAAGGGAGCATGAAAATGCAAGAATTGCTTTCCTGATAAAGGAGAAATTGCTCCCTTTGTTAGGAGAGAAGCTAAGTGGAAAAGGACATTCCCAGAAGACGAAGGTAGGTTGTGGCAATTAAAGCATAGAAGAGGCAAGCATGCACTTCGTGGCAATAAAAGAAAAGGGCAGCAAAGAATATGCGGAAACAACATTGCCACCTTGAATGATGATAAAGTTTAAATTGAGCATCAATGTACATTTTCAAAGATGAAACATTTAATATTAATGCTTAACTTAAAGCATATGATGAAACAATATTAATATTTAATATTAATTCTTAACTTAAAGTCTATCATTAATTCACCTTCTTACAATACATAGCAAATAGATACTTTGTTTCCTAAGTTTAATCGTTCTTGGCCTCGAAAAGAGGCCAAATAAAACATCAAAGTCTTTGATTGGTTAATCAAAAGTGTTCTATTTGATAGGTATAAAAATGGTGTTTGATGAAACATGAGAGTAAAACTTTATGTTAAAACACTTTGATTTACTTGCAAAATATTGAAAAAACTCTCATCCGTTTACTATAGTCCCTGCAGCCTTTAGGCAGGGACTAATAATAAAAGGGGTGTATCTATCTTACTTATGGAAGCATAACTAATGCTACCCATTCAACCGCAACCCATTTTATGACCACAAGGTCGATATAATTAGAAAAGATAAGGAGATCAACAGTAGGCATAAATGTTCTGAGGAAGAAGAAGGACAACATAACAACATTAAGGAAGGATACCCTCGGGCTGAGGGTGCTCTACACTCCTACTCAAGTTGATACAAGGGTAACTAACAGGTTTGGTGGCAGGGACCAATCTCAGCATTAGATGGTATGCAGAGACCATTCCAGCGCTGGAGGACAAAGGGGAAACTCAGAGCATAATGTATTAAAACTCAGAGACAAGTTCATCGCTGAGGTAAAAGGGGAAATATAGTCCCGAAGTGTTCTAAAACACATGCATAGGCCAGCGATGAGGAAGAAGGGATAATACAGTCACAAGTACAAAAATGCATCTTCACATGGGGATAAAAGTGACAGGTAGAAAATCCATAGTAACTCCACATGGTCAACAAACTACATTCACCTGGAATGAAGAGAAAATAGAGACTATTCATAAACCTATCACATACAGGAAACAAAATTAAAGAGAGACTTGACATTATGGTGGTTAGAACCCAACACATTCAGGAAACGAAATTAAAGAGAGACTTGAAAATACGGTGTTTTGAACCCAACACATACAGGAAACAAAATTAAAGAGAGACATGACAATATGATGTTTATAACCCAACGCATACAGAAAACAAAATTAAAGAGAAACTTGACAATACAGTGTTTAGAACCCAATACATACAAGAAACGAACTTAAAGAGAGACTTGACAATTCAGTGTTCACTGATAGGTATGTTGTCATTTTGTTTTTACTTCAATTTCAAAGACCCTTGACGTACGAACCATGACCGTATTTTTAGAACAACAACATAATGTATTTATTTTATAATCCATGTACAGTCTTTTATGTAGCATTCAATATTTTGGCTAATAATATAATCATATTCAATTCATCACCAATGGCTAATAATATAATCCACTTCAATTCATTGTAAATGAAGCTTTTATTTATTAAAGGTTTTTTTTTTACTATTCATAATAATAATAGTATATAGAAGGAAATATACGAAGTGGGTTGTGCATGCAACTTTCAAAAGTTTTTTCTTATTTAAGTTTATTTCTAGTATTCATAATAATAGTGTATAGAAGGTATTCATAATAATAATAGTGTATAGAAGAAAATATAAGAAGTGGGTTGTGCATGCAACTTTCAAAAGTTTTTTCTTATTTAAGTTTATTTCCATTATTCATAATAATAGTGTATAGAAGGTATTATAAGAAGTGGGTTGTTAGTTAAAAGAAATAAAATTCATCAGTTGGTTTAAATAAAAACATCCTATTAGTTAGATGTAAAGAGACAAAAAAACTAGCTAGAACTAAAATTTAGTTTACACTTAAACACTATTAAACTGATGCAAAAAATTGAGTTCCTTCTAAACTAGAACTTTACAATGAAGGCAGGGACTAACTACTTTGCAGCTATTTGCCTTGTTCTTTTTAGACATTTGTTATATACATACATCAACCATGTTTGCTTATAATGTTAAGAAACGCTTTAAAATACAAATAAGGTCATCAGCATGGTCATGTGATTAGCATCAGGCTTTGGGAAAATATGGGTAAACAACAGTCATAAGTGAAATATAAGTGAAAAAACAAGTCAATTATGGGCAGTAGACATATGAATGGTCAATTATGGTTCTGCGTCTAGAATGCAACGACCATATGAAATGGTACAATCTGGGACTGTGTCTTAAAATCAACGAAACACTCTATTCTAAAGTCTGTCATGTAATTTAAAAAGAGAGACGATCTTACAACTCTTAAATTTCATGTCTTTAGTTTGGAAAGGCAGCGACCCTTCTCTTATCAATTGGGTTTGTAGTTTGGAAAGGAAGTGGTAAAAGAAATTATGTGTTCCTGGAAGTTCTAGTTCGAAATAATCCAGAAAAATACCCTGCGAGTTCTAGCTCAGAATAGCAAGAAAAATGGTAAATTCGGAATGGTATGGTAAATTTAAATACCCTGGTAAAAATTTAAATTTAAATTCAGAATGGTATGGTAAAAATACCCTGCGAGTTCTAGTTCGGAATGGTACGGTAAATTTAAAATACCCTGCGAGTTCTAGTTCAGAATAGCAAGAAAAATAGATCATAAAGACTCAACAAATTTCCAATCGAAATTTTGATACGATTTACAAAGATCTTACGAGAATCAAAGATCAGATTGCATGTAGAATTTATTCAGCGACCCACTAAAACCATAATCCAGAGTTTTAAATTAACTCATGATGACCAAGACATTTCAATTCAACAAATGGTAAATTAATCTATTGTAACCCAAACAACAAACTCAGCAAATGGTAAAAGAGTTTAATGACCAAATCGGATACAAAACTATCCCAATTCTAGCTGTCAAAAATTACAATGGGAAAACAATTTAAAATTTCTAGAATGGTACAATATTACAAGATCTGAATTATTTCTACCTTTAAACTGACAGTGAACGCACAATTTAAACCGACAACGAACCCACAATTTTTTCGTATTCCAATATTACAATACATTTGAACCGACAACGAACCCACAATTTAAACTGACAGCGAACCCACAATTTAAACCGATAGCGAACCCACAATTTTTTCATATTACAATATTACAATAGATTTGAACCAATAGTGAACCCACAATTTAAACCGACAATAAACCCACAATTTGAACCAACAACAAACCCACAATTTAAACCGATAGCAAACCCAAAAAAATTTCATAGTACAATATTAAATACATTTGAACCGACAGCGNGAAGCAAACTTAAAATACAACAACCTCGACCAAGAATGAACTTACCTGTCCCCCGGCGCTCAAGACCTCACTTCCGCTGCGCTCGCAACCTCACTTCCGCTCACGCTCACGCTCACGCCACAGAGCTCACGCTCATGCCATAGAGCTCATGCTCACGCCAACAAATTGCACAGAGCTCACACCACAGAGCTCACGCTCACGCCACAGAGCTCACGCTCACGCCAACAAATTGCACAAAGCTCATGCTCACGCCAACAAATTTAGAATGGGAGCTCATGCCATAGAGCTCACGCCACGCTCACGCACAGAGCTCACGCCACGCTCACGCCAACAAATTTTTCCAAAACTTGGAAAACTCGATGTGTGGCTAATATATAAACCACCTTTCGACCGAAAGATAGTTTGGCCGAAAAATCGTTCGGCCGAAAGATAGTTCGGCCGAAATATAGTTCGGTCGAACTATCTTTTGGGCGAAAACTTATTGCCGGAAAGAAAATATCCGGCCGACCAAATTTCTACATGCAAATCAAGGGCACGGTTATTGCTCCGTTCGATTTGACATTTATTTTTTCGGCCGAAAATAATATCTTTCGGCCAAAAAATATTTTTAGTTCGACCGAAAAAAGGTTTTTTGAAATTTTGGAGACCAGATTGTCACGAAAGTGTAACCCACCTTCGTGATTCC
This sequence comes from Picea mariana, assembly GCA_032191745.1. Taxonomy (NCBI): domain Eukaryota; kingdom Viridiplantae; phylum Streptophyta; class Pinopsida; order Pinales; family Pinaceae; genus Picea; species Picea mariana. Next base: position 146,569 of record JASDQU010106817.1, on the reverse strand, counting down.
ACCCCATACACATTTAACGTTTAACATTTAACAAGCACATTTAACATCCAAATATAACATGACCTAACAATATAAACATCAACATCAACATATAAATTAAGTACATCATGAACATGATCAATAGAAAGAAAAAACACCATATATATATATATATCATGGACAAGTCAAATAACTACTATAACAGATCTGGTCTAGCCAATGACATAATCTACATATCTACAATAGTAGTGGAGGCATGTTCTATAGTGGAAGATGATGGATGATGAGTAAGTCCTGCATGCTCATCTATGTGGGGTCAAAGAGGAGGCTGAGGAATAGGTCTGGCATGCTTATCTAGGTGAGGTGAAATAGGATGATGAGGAATATGTATTTCCTCCTCATGATCTAGGTGAGGTGAAGGAGGATGTGGAGAAGGATGATCATGACCACACTCATCAATCGATGGGGTACTGGACAAATGGGTCGTACTGGAAAATGATTTGTGCCTATTATCGGGAGCCCTCCTTTCTACTACTAATATGGTAGCTCCGATGATATGATGCATAAGAGGCATCAAATAATGCGACATCTCCCTCCAAAGATACAAGAGCATAGTATCTGCCCTGATGTCTCACATCAGGGCAGGGCAGACTCCCACCTCAGTCAAAAGTGTAGAGAGTCAATCACCCAACTCCAACCTGAATCTGGTATCAATCCTATGGTGCATTCTTCTAGGTATCTACACCCAAGGACCCTAACCCACCGTGAACTCATGAATCATCTCCTCATCGTCATCCATTGGGGGGGGAGGAACGTTCGTAATGAAAAGGCCAATATATGCAATATATATTGTACAGAACAATAATTACAATGTCAATTCATTAAAAAATTTAATTAAACAAGTTAAAGAACGTGTTAGAATTAATTTTATTCTAATTAAGTAAGAAAATAAAATGAAACTATATTAATTTAAACAAAACACTAATATTACCTCTATCATCTAGTGGCTCATCTCTTGTGAAGAGGATGTTTGGACATCCTCAACAATCCAAACCCACGTAAGGACATGACACCATGAAGAACATGTGATCCGCCGCACTGTCTAGTAGCCCTAGTGTGTTTGGCACAATCCTAGCCAAAAACTCCGCCTAACCCCTCTTGGGCATCATGTCCCCCCACATGCACATGCAAACATGACTCCTCAACCTAGGAGGCTGAAAAACAAAATTCAGCCTCATCTCTGGAAACCTTTCAAAAAATAAGAAAAATAGTTCTGAGGCAAATGGGAAGTTCGACCTCGCATGCATCATAGCCTAACATTTGTCGAGTGCTATACAAAACTACAAAAAAAAAAAATGGTTGACCATCTCATAGAACATGGTTTTTGTACCAACGAACCAACATAATACAAAAGAGGAAAGCTGATGCGCTTCCCATCACTTGTAAAATAGGATATGGTAGTCACTAAGAGTTAGAGGCACCTAACCTCCTCTGCAACAAAATAAGCGATTTTCAGTTGTCAACCAGACATCTGAAAATCAACTGGGGATAGTACCTCAACCCCACTATATTGCTAAGAGTACATGATATTACTCTCATCGAAAACACCTACTAGGACATCTGGGAACTGGGGAAAATCCTTCCCTCTCCTAGATAGCCCAGTGATAAAGTAAATATCCTCCTCAGTGGGATGTTACCACTGATCTGGACCCATGGTAAAACCCTATTGATGGACATCCCATCAATGGATCATATGCACCAACAACTTGGAGTGCCCCTCAAGGGATGTAGCCTCCTCATAGTACTTAAGGGGGCCTACATCCCTAAAGAGAGAATGAGTCGCTCTAGTAATAGGGAAAGGGTGCAAATCCCTTTCCCTCACCTCCCATTCTCGTACAACATTGTACAGATCCACCCTTTTCTCTTGATGTTTTTGTTTCTCTCTCTGCTCACATCTTTGCATGATTAACATATGAAATACATCATCCTCACTCATACATAAAAAATAAAAAAAAACTATTGAATGCTAAATTTATCTATAAATACAGAAAAACAACTTCCTTTAAAAAATAAGATAATTTCATTAACGATGCGCCAAAAAAACAGTCACGCACCATCGGTGGTTCACTCATAGATATTTTAATCACTGTGATTGATGCATCATTGTAAACTAACTTACTAGACAAAATATGTTATACTGTGTTATGTAGTGCATTGGAAAACAATACTACACTAGGGCACTACACTATCATACATATGCCCCAATGCGTTTATTTTATCATATGCATCGCTTAAACCAAAAAACTAATTATAATATTAATGCAGGTAAACAATTATTTAAAATTAGCAAAAAAAAATGCAATGTGTTTATGTTCACTACATGCACTAGTGCGTGTAACTAACATAGTCACACCGTCACATAAACTTTAACAAATTTTTGAGCATGGAACTTATTACGGTGCATTTTGTTCGTTCCTATCGCACTACACACAGTACCACCAAACAATTTACTGGGTGCACTGCAACACAATGTTACATTTCTCAATGGTGCATTTGGTAAACATGAACACCTCAATGCACATGTTTACCAATGCACTGCGTAAACACATATCTGATAAGGGAGGTGCGCTCTTAAATTTAATGTCCTAGTGTGTTGTTTGTACTTTGATGCACCACCCCACCATTTATATGATTTTATTTGGTGCATTGTTAAATGGACACACCAATGCATTTATGTTTACCAACATGCCACCGAGAAATGTAATAAGGTACGCGGTGCGCACTGTAAATTTGCAGGTCGCACTATACGCGGTGCGAGCTGAGAGCCTCGAACGCACCATGCAATTTTTTTGTTTTCTTTTACACTTAACATTTCACTCCATTATAAATTTTAATCCGGTGAAAACTTAAGTTATGAAAAAACAAGGACATTACCTGGATATTTTGTTGTCGGGGAGGCATGGTCGCGACATACTAAAAAGAAGAAAATTTTCCCACCCATTGGAAAAATTTGAAATTCATGCACCAAGAAATAGATGAAAGGAATGAAACCAAGCAAAGCAGTGATTGAAGGGAGCTTCAGATAGGCAAAGGTGGTATAGGTGCTTTTGAACTCTACAACACTAAAAATGGTAAAAATTATTTTTACCGTCGGTAATTATTTTTTAATAAAAGCATGTTCTAGTGTGCCCAATGCACACCCACACTAGGTCATACATGTTTAATGAGCGCACTGGTTATATTTAAAAAAAACATAGCCCTAGCATGGTGCACATGTTTTTGGGTGTGTACTGGTGCATATACTACTCCATAGCACACCACTGTGCATTTTTTGAAAGACTACAATAGTATAGAATTTTTTTTTAAGCATGACACACTGTGGTATAATAATAGATGCCCTGGTGCACTTGGGTTTACAGAGAGCACTGCCTAAATTTGGAAATTAACTCTAACACGGTGCTCCATATTGGATCACTCGTGCACACCGGTGTGCATGATATAATGGGGTGCACCAGAATATATGTTTTGAAACAATCCTACATTTCTGCATAAATGTTTTTCATTTAACCATATGAGAGTGTTCTATATTAATAGCACACTGGTGCTTCCAATGTTACGTTGTGCACTGTAGATTTTTAAAAGAACGTTATTATAGTGCATCATTATTTCTCGGTGCGTCTTTATTTTTCGTAACGCAGCAGATAATATCATTCTTTATTTGAAATAACTCTGCTACTATGTGCTAGTTTTTAGGGCACCGATGTGCATGTTGTAGGAAACGAATTGGTGCGTTATGTGCTTATAAAAGCACCAGTGTAAAAACATGTGCTAAAACCTCGACCCATTCACCTTTGCTAGTATCATCCGCTATAAATGGATGTTTGGGATATTTTTATAGGGGCATCTACAAAAACCTCCACTAGAGAGTCTTTTCCTTGTAGTGGTATTAGAAGAAAAAGTGGAGAGGTTATCCCTCCCTTCCATCTCTATACATTTAGTTTCCATAGAAGAAGTGGAAACCCTAACAAACAAGAAAAGGAAAGATAAATAAAAAGTCTCTAAGAACAAGAATGTTGATTCCAAAAAAAAGTGAAAGCTTGAAGAAGAAAAATCCAAAGCTAAGGCAGAAGCAAAAGCAGTAGCACAAAAGGAGATTGAGTGAAAAGAAGCAACAAAAACAGTAGCAACAAAAGAAAGACAAGTTGCAGAAAAGGAATCCAAGGAAGTGGCTGGGAAAAAAACATATGAATATAGACAAAAGAAAGGTGTTGATACAAGAGATGATGGAACTCAATCAATGAATACTAATATCCAAGAAGTTTCAACTACATACACCAACAAAGAATAACTATTTAAAAATCCAAGACTAGGACTCTGGGCCTTGTATCAACTGAGTGAATTCCTAAATTTAAGAAGCTTCACTTATGATAGAAAGAAAGGAAATATCATGGAAGAAAAAGTGATGAAAGTGCCAACGGATCAAGGGATGTCGATCTCAGTCCTTACAGAAGTTACTATAACAGGGGATGTTAAGGAAAATCCCATAGCTACTGCCACAAAAGGAACCACATTCATGAGCTCCAACGAAGACAATAAAAGGAGGTTGTGCTAGCAAAATTAGGAAAAAGTGGAAAGGATCACAGAACTAGAAGAACAAATCCAACGAGTAAAACTCGATGAAAGTAGTATGCAAAGTTTCAAAGATAGTGTTGATAAAGTTAGGAAATATCTGGAAGAGGCCACTATAGATATGTATTCTCACTTACACCTCTTCCAACAAAGAAATTTCACAATCATAGATAGGTGGATATTCAACATGATCTGATAAGGTATCAACGATATTGATAGGTGGATTGTTGAGAATACTGATGCACCAACTGAGCTATATCGACCATCAACCTCAAAGAGGAAGATATATTTGTATTCACTAGATCGTTGCCAACAAGTTAGGAAAAGAATAGATAAATAGGTCACCAAATGAATGGTCCTATGCTCAAAATTACATGAAGTCACGCGGAATTTAATTAAAGGTAGTCGACTACCCCAATTACACAAGCTTGCTAAAAATCTTGTCACAAAAGAACTAGTAGACAAAGTGCATGATAACACGTATCATAGAATATCATTCGTCGAAGTAGCCACCACAATTACCACAGATTTTATAGAGCATCATCTCCTACAACCTTTCAAATTGCATACCATGATATAAGCGTTCATGGAAGCATTTTTAAAATATATGAGCACCCTTGTGGATAACATAGTCACACATAATGCAACATTGGAAGAACTAACTTAGTTAACGATCATATCTCTGTATGATCAGCTAGAAGTGTGGACATCATACCCCAGGGACAAAAGTTCTTTAATAAAGAAAAAATAACGACCAGAAGTGGCTATTACCTATGTCTTATTTTTTCCTTTTCTCAAATAACCTCAATTTGGTTTTTAATGTACACGTCACTGGGAAAGAGGAAACCGAATAGTTTTTGTAATAGCTTCTTTAAAAATAAATACAAAGAGTCACTCATGAGTTACAAATTATTGTATAAAAGAGGGAAGATGACCATTTAATAGGAGCTCTTCAAGAACTGTATATATCCACAAACTAATTCAAGAAATTATACTTTGTTAATGAATATTGAGAAGCCCTGAGGGCCATTTTTCTCCAAGAAAGAAGAACTTACGTGTGAAGTTTTCTTTGTTGTGAACTACTTCAAGTGGGATGTATGATATTCACATGGACTGTAAGAATGTGTGTTTTCGTATGGACTCATCTTATGCTCTCTATCTTATTTTACAATTTTGTTTATTCCTTCTCGTATCTTTAAGTCCTGAGATTGTTGAGATGTTAATGTATGTAGAAATATAATTTAGACAGTTCTGGTTATATGTATGTATGTCTTTGCTTCTAATCCTCCATTTTCTCTTCAACTACCCGTGTGGGGGTTTTATGAAGAGTTTGATTTCATTTAGAACTCACCTGGTTATCTTAGTATGCTCCTAGCTAGGATAGGGTAGGATAAATTAGTGATAGATTATTCTACTTTCAATACATAGTCTTCATCTGTATATTTGCATTTCATATCTATTCACCATCCATATTCATTGGTATACCAAACGACACTACGTAAAACCCAAAAAACAACAATGGTGATGGGTCTCCTAAACCAAATGGTGCATACTCTAGTTGGGACTGTGTACCGAGGAGTGCCCCTTACTATTTTCGGGTGAACTTTTCCCTGTCAACAAACCATAAAGTTCTTCAAAAGGATTTTTATGCTCTAAAATTTTTGTAGGACTTATGTTCTTTAGATACACAGTAGTAATAATTGCTTCAATCCAAAAACCATTAGTAATATTTTTACCTTTAATCATACTCCAAGCACATTCAACCAAGGTTTTATTTTTCCTCTCATCCACTACATTTCCTTGAGGATTGTGTGGTACTATATAATTTTTTTGAATTCCATGGCTTTTGCAATATTTGATGAAGTCTTTTGATGTTTACTCTTTTCCTTGACATGATTAGAGAATTTTGATGTAAGTGCTTGTTTTCTTTTCAACCAAATTCTTAAATTATTTGAAATATTCAAACATGTCTCTTTTCTTTATGATAAAATAGACCCAACTTTATCTAGTTCTATTATGCTCCACCAAGAGACCTTGTTTTCATGGGACAAGATACATCATATGCAGTGGATCAAAAATTTATTGTTTTCTTTGATCTATATGTGTAGGAAACTCTTCTCTATGTTGTTTACCTAATGCACATCCCTCACATTCTATGTATTCATTCTTAAGAATTGGAAGAACCTTTGCTATTTTTTTCTTTTGAAGCAACATCAAATCATTATGATTATTATGACCATACATTTGATTCCATAATTCTTATGGTGACATAGTTGTTGATGTCAATGCTTGATGATTCTTCCTTGTTACATCGATCTTGTACATTCATCCAACTTTGACTCTTGTTCCTATATCTTTGTAGCAATATTGTATATCCTTCACAAAACATTGTGTCTTAACAAATTCAACTTTTAAATATTGATCTTCAATGGTCAAAACTAAAATGAAATTCTTCTTTATTCCTGGAACATACATTACATTATGAATTTGTTTCTCCTCTCCATTAGGCAAACTCACATATATATCTCCATAACCTTTGATTTGATGTGATCTATCATCTTGAAGATAGATATTAGAACCATTATTTTTCTCGTGGTAAGTTTCAAACCAATCCCTATTAAAAATCATATGAGTAGAAGCACCAAAATCTATAAACCATGCATTAGAATTATTTGTTTCTACTGATAAATATGCATCTGAAATAAACAACTTGAGGCTTGAGGTTTTTGAAATCATCTCTTATTGTGACATCTTTATAAAAAACAATTTTTGTATTCCTTCTATTTTGGATTTATCAAATTTATTTTTCTATAGTCCTTAGCAAAGTGACCAAACTTACCATAATAGAAACATCCATCATTCCTCTTTACATTGGTATTTCTTCTTGGTGGTGCCATGCCTTACCTCCTCCTTTGTTCCTCTCCCAAGGATTTCCTTTGTATGGATGTTTCCTTTTTCATAATAATGCCAAATCTGAACTTTGAGACCTCTAGTTAAGATTCATTCTATTATCTTCCTATTGGAAAATAATAGCTTTCAATTCATCAAAAGTAGGTTATTTTTCTCTAGCTACAAGACTACTAATAAATATTTGATATTCATCTAACATGTCATTCAAATTTACAAATACCAAATCTATGCTTGAAATCTTCTCACCAATATCACCAAGCTTATCTTTACATTCTTTAATTCTACAAAGAAAAAAATACTATATGTTTTTTTCCTCCATTTTAATTAAGAGTAGTTTTATTTTTAAAAACAACAATTGATTTGTATTAGTCTTTTCATACAAACATTTAAGTGTGTCCCAAGTTGTTCCAAGTTTTCTTAGACATATTACACTACCTGGAATAATGCTAATGGACTTTCTCAAGATTACCCTTTGCCTTCGTCTCTCTTTTCTCTCGGGTGTGTTTGTGGGGCATATAAGTTTGGTTTCATGTCCATATACAACCGTCCAAACATTGTATCCTTCCAAAGTCTGCATCTTCAACTTCAAATTTACTTTTTAGCATTTAACTTAGTTGATTCATTTAAGTAAGAATCAGGTGGAATTTTCATAACGAAAAAAATATTATGTTTGCAAATTGAAAAACAAATTAAATTACCTTTTGGCTTCTTTTTCTAAACTGGAATCATGAATTTTTCTCTTGCATGAAATTCTCCCACTGAAACTCATCACTAACTTGAAATATGTTACTTTACACGGTATGGTGAGGCCTCTCTTGCGAATGAACCCGAAATCCTCCCACACCTTGTGCAACAACGCTCGAAAGTCGGGGCACTTCAAATAACCGATGGGAATGAAAAATTACTTCCTTTAGTTCACCAGATAAAAAACCAACAGTAACAGTGTTCTCTTAGTAGCATCTTTATATCTTAGGGTTCGACAATATCCTTCTCGCAGGATCAAATGGTGGTTGGATCTCTATAGCACTATCCTTTCAACAGGGAAACTCCTTTATGCAAGCTCCTTCAACTCACGGATTTACTCCTCCACACGGGCTCTCCCTCTACACACCAAACAATGTTCTACAATGTACCATGTGCCAAACAATTGTCTTCTATTACAGTAGACAACTTTATCACGTGCCCACAGCTCTATCACATAGCGGATGATCTCCTTCAGCAATCCCTTCAACAAGTGTTGATAGAAAATGGAACTCTACAGGAAACAACAACAATCTGACTCATCCTCCTTCACACGTCTATCGATCCTCTTCACATGTTCATAGCTCCTCTACACTTCACTTACATTTCTCGGTTGTTCTTGGGCTGTTACGCGTTTTTCTCCTTTGGCTATAATATGAAATTATAAATCGAAAAACAAACTAATAAAAAATAGAGATGCAAACACACTCAGGTAGAGGTGAGATGAATTCTCACAGAGACAACTTGATTATTTTCTAGAGATCCAAACAGGCAGAGGTAGAGGTGAGGTTAGATGAATTCACCCACACAATTTGATTATTTGATTGAAACAACTTGTTAGCGCTCTGTAAATTGCCCAAGGCTGTGATGGTAGTCAAGGAAACATCAAAACCACTTCGACTCTTGGATACATCCCTCCAAGACTCAGAGAGGGATCTCTTTGTCTGATATAACTTTGTTTGAAGAGAATATTTGGCTAGCTATGTAGAACACGGGTTTGTTTATGGATTTTGAGTTGGTTTGGTTAAGGCATAAAGGACCATTGGGCGACATGGAGTCAATGATAAAGACAATAGATAAATGAATAACTAAAACAAGATATAACCAGGAAAGATAATCATGCAAGTGGATTCTTTGAGCTTATAGAATGGGAAAGGAAGAAAAGATTGAAATTCATTTCAAATGTAGAGTAGAGTACAACTGAATTCTACACTTCAAACTTGGAAGAAAACATAAATATCGTTTAGAGCCAGCACAGGGTGTCAAGAACAAATCTTGCACATTATCTTCTCATAGACAATATAGAAAGAAAAGTATGTGAAATAGGAAAATAATGATTTACATAAGGGAAAAATTCACTACTTAAACACAACATAGGAATCTGGAAAAAGTGCCTTTGTATTCATTCATAAAGTCATTTACAGGCTGTTGATCATCTTGACAAAACATAGAATCATGTTTCTATATTATCTTCCCCTCTGGTACCTCCAGGTCCAGCCTCTTTACATTAAAATCCTCTGAATAAATAGGGGATATCTCCCAACAACCTGGGTGAGTCAGATTTAACCGCCTCGGCCAAAAATAGAAAGAAATCCCCAAAAATCCTGAATTGTTCGTCATGAAAGACGGGCCTAATTTCTGCAAAAAAGGAGTCCGAACAGACATCTTTTTCTCTTCAACGCTGACACCTGGGCAAAAACTGAAGGATGTTATTGTATATGGGCATGTGTTGGACGAAAACCTCCTTCGGTTTTGCCAAATTTTCCTCTAGCTGGCTGTAACGGCTCTTGCAATATCAGGACTATAACAAAAAAAACAAAAATCCGAAAAAAGTGGTTGAAAGACAGCTTCGATTCTCCCTACTCATGGCACCTGTGCAAACACTGAGAGGGGTTTTTGTTCTTCAGCCCGTGCTGAGAAAAAACCTTTCTTGGATTTTGAAAATCCATCTTCATTTGCCCAAAATCCGTTTTGAAAGAAGATGTATTGAAAAAGCAAAAATGGCGATTTTTTGTAAAAATGGGAAAAGTGGTTTTTTTTTTGGAAGGGCGGTATTCCTAACCCCCCCGAGGTGGTAAGAAGTTTTGGGGTGGGGGGGTCCGCTGGCATGTGAGGGCGACACCTGTCCGGTGGTGGTAATGGAAAACAACCATTCCGAACTTCCCCTCTTGTTAAACTTCAGATGGTGAGGGGGGGTCTGGAATTTTTAATAGCCGTTTGATTTAACATGATTTGTTTTTTATGTGGGTTTTGATGTAATGGATGCATGAGAGGGTAGATTTAGGGTAGTTTTTATGTTGTTAATTTTTGTTTCATTTTAGTTTTTGTTTTATTGTTTTACATGTTTTCTTTTTATTTTAATTTGTTTTTTTATTGTTTTGTGTTTTGTTTTAATTTTTTGTTTTTACCATATGTTTTTGTATTATTATGTTTTTTATTATATTTTTATTGTTTTATTACTTTTTTTGTTTTTATTTTGTTTTATTTAATGTTCAATATATGTATTTTTATATTGTTTTTTAATTTGTTTTTTAATCAATTTAAATTAATCAAACTCTAACCTAATTACTAACTTAGATAATTAACTTAATTATTAATTAATTAATTAATTAATTAATAATTAATTAATTATTAACTAGTTAGTTATCAGCTAGTTTAACCAATTCTAACTATACTAACATTATTATTTAATCTAATTAACTTATTGTTCTTTGTGTTTATCCTAAGTTTGATTATTCATGGATGGGTGATGGGCGAGAGGTAGTCAACGGAGCAAAAGGACAAGGGAGTGAGGGTGCAGCGTGGATGACAGATGCAGCAGGGTGATGGGGGATCGAGTGAAATGAATGGAGGGGAGAAACGTGATCAGCCGAGCCAGACTTCGTCATCACGAGAGAAAACGCCAAATCAACAGTCGAAGAATCGAGTTACCTATGATTATAGGTCCCCAACATAGGCTCCACCTGGGGATGGTAGCTCTTTAAGGAGGTGTCAAGAACCACTGAACTCTGAACATGCAGACCGGTGCTTTATTCTTTGTGCCATGGAGTCACTGCAACTACAATCTTCGAACTGGCTTAGATTTGACTAGACAGTGAACTAGATACTATCAAATGCAAACTCTATTGGAAATCATACAATATTGAAAAGATGCTCAAATGACTGAGCTTATTCAAAACTACTACCTACCCTACACTACTGACAATTTCATCGTTCTAAATGATACAATAATGCCAATGCATCCAATCAAGTAGTTGTTGAGACCAGAGGACTGTTTGACTGCTCGTTAGCACAGTGAAAAGCGCAATTTGACCTTTTGCCCATAGACTCAAAACTGCAAAGTGTAAAGGCCACTGCTGAAAATGTGATTGATATTTACCATAGAGACCTCGACAATCTTGAAGAACAAAAGTACTACCAAAAATAGATTGAGGCCCTACAGTGAAAAAATTCTCCATATAGGTAGCTATAGGATCAAGGTAGAAATGTCATGTTCCTTGATTTTTGGATTCTGCCAAGTGAGCAACATGCTCTGGCACTGTATCTATGTTATTTTCATGCTCATGCATTTTCTGACATGGCTGCAACTGCTCTGATGGGCTTTGTAAAGTGACTTCTACTGAAAAAAAAATGAAGCTGAATTCCTGATCATGTCAATATCATAACAATGTTTTATCCCATAGTTGGATGATGGAAAAAGACTTTGACAACACAGGTCATCCAACACATCTGATATTGGATCCTGTAGAAATTCAACTGACTGCTGCATTGGTTCCACTAAAACTTCTTCATTTTCTGTGTATTTATCCTTTAGCATATACTCAAGATTTTTTTTCAAAAACTGAAATGAATTAAAGCATAATGGTACAGAGTTATTGTGGATTAACTCATAATTTGCCTCAGGCTTTAATCTTTCATCTGAAATTTGAAAATCAAAGTAGGTAAAGGGCTGCAACTCTGGATTTAGAATAGCCTCGACATCAGTAATGACATCTTCACCTAGTTGATCAGAAAATTCTTCCTCTCTATTATTGACAACTTGCTTACAATTTCCTCTCAAAAATTGAAAAGAAGAGAAACATAAGGGCAAAGATTTTTCCCTTACTCTGAAATTTTCTGTCGCTTCCTCATCACTGTCATGACTGTTGTGTAAGGGTTGATTGTCATATCTGAACTGTAAATGATCTTTTTCCTCCCATTCATATGTGGGTGATTTCTTTGAACAATCCACCTCTATTTCAACCTCATGATCATCATCATACTGATCATACTTGGGTAGATTATCCAAGTAAGAAAAGTCATCGAACATGCACATCATATCAGTTGATGGCTCTTCAACAAGATGAGTTGGAACTTCATCTTTAACTATGTTGTGAATTGAATACATGAAAGAATCATTATCCAAATGATGGTACCAAGGATGAGCAGCAAAATGTTTGGGAACAATGACCTTTTCTTTCTCTGAGATCAATGGAACATGATGTCTTTGGACAATAAGCTCATCTTTCCTATTGATCCTCTGCATCATCTCTTCCATGGCACTAGCCAAAATGTCCAGTTTAGCTTCTGATGACTTCATCTGCTCCTTTTCTTTGTTCTTTACATTTGACCTTTTGATCAGCAAGTTGGCCTCCACATCAACTGCAAACTTTTGCATTTCTTCAATACTTACAGTGTTCCTTTCTCTTAATTGAAATGTCATCTCAGGATCGAAGGCATCTGGGTAATGCAAGTGAGCTGATCCTGGGGGTGGCCTTATATCAATAGGTATTGCATAATATACCTTATTGAATCTGGCTGAAAACTAATGTATTGTCTCCCCTGGATTTCTTTTCAAGTGGTCATACTCTTCTAGGATGAGGAAAACATTTCCCATGACCACCCATCTATCTAGGAAAACTTGCATGAACTGATGAAAATTTCTGATGCTTGTAGCTGGGAGGTTTTTAAACCAATTTTTAACTTTTCCTTGCAAAGACAACTTAAGCATCCTTATATATACATTGTCATCTTCAACCTCATAAAGGTCAATAAAATCTTCAAACCTATGGATGTGTTTTTCAGTAGTAATATTGGCATTCTCTTCGTCAAACCTGGGCAGATTATTGGTGTAATTTGCAGGGAGGTCATGGAGGATAGGAGGAAAATATAGGGGCTTGTATCTGTCTGGTATTTTGGCAAGTACAGAAGGTGAAGCACAGAAGGTGAAGAAAGAGGATTACAACCATCCAGAGGTTTAGCAAGAATAAGAGATAAAGCAAGAGGCTTATGTCTCACTAGGGTTTCTACAGGTGCATCTAGGATGTGCACAGGTGTATGAGTATGTACATAATCTACAATTTGAGGTTTAGTCTCTTGAGGCTCTTCAGGTTGAAAATGATCATCCTGAATTTCAGCAATATACTCTGGACCAGGATCATGATAAGAGAGAAAGTAATTGCAGATGAAACCAACAATATCATGAATACAATTTGAGCTTGAGTACCTAGTCTTTATAGGCTGCTTAGTCATGGTTCAGATTCTTCCTCCAGTAGAGTCTTTGAGTTGGCACTGTCTGGAGCTTATTGGAGTCGCCAGGTAATGAACTCGTCCTTTCTGGTGTTTGGTCACTGTCCACCATCAGTGATCAGATTTGGAGCTTTGAAGTGTACTACTGGGGAAAGTCCCCAGTGGAGTCACCATTTTGTTAGCGCTCTGTAATTTGCCTAAGGCTGTGATGGAAGTCACAGAGGCAACATCAGAACCACTTCGAGTCTTGGATCTAGCCCTCCAAGACTCAAAGAGGGATCTCTCTGTCTGATATAAATTTGTTTCAAGAGAATGTTTGGCTAGCTATGCAGAACATGGGTTTGTTTATGGATTTTGAGTTGGTTTGGTTAAGGCATAAAGGACCATTGGGCAACATGGAGTCAATGATAAAGACGATAGATAAATGAATAACTAAAACAAGATATAACCAGACAAGATAATCATGCAAGTGGATTCTTTGAGCTTATAGAATGGAAAAGGGAGAAAAGATTGGAATTCATTTCAAATGTAGAGCAGAGTACAGCTGAATTCTACACTTCAAACTTGGAAGAAAACATAAATATCGTTTAGAGTCAGCACAGGGTGTCAAGAACAAATCCTGCACATTATCTTCTCATAGACAATACAGAAAGAAAAGTATGTGAAATAGGAAAATAATGAGTTACATAAGGGAAAACTTCACCACTTAAACACAACACAGGAATCTGGAAAAAGTGCCTTTGTATTCATTCATAAAGTCATTTACAGGCTGCTGATCATCTTGACAAAACAAAGAATCATATTTTTATATTATATTCCCCTCTGGTACCTCCAGGTCCAACCCCTTTACATTAAAATCCCCTAAATAGATAGGGGTTATCCCCCAACAAGTTGGGTGAGTCGGATTTAACCGCCTCGGCCAAAAATAGCAAGAAATCCCCAAAAATCTTGAATTGTTCGCCATGAAAGACCCGCCTAATTTCTGCAAACAAGGGGTCTGAACAGACATCTATTTCTCTTCAAAGCTGACAGCTAGGAAAACATTGAAGGAGTTTATTGTATATGGGCATGTTCTGGATAAAAACCTCCTTCGGTTTCACCAAATTTGCCTCAAGGTGGCCACAACAGCTCCTACAAGATCGGGACTGTAACAGAAAAACCAAAAATCCAAAAAAAGAGGATAAAAGACAACTTTGATTCTCCATGATCATGGCACCTATGAAACAAATGAGAGAGGTTTTTGTTATTCAGCCCGTGCTGAGAAAAAACCTCTCTCGGATTTTGAAAATACGTCTTCATTTGCCCAGAATCTGTTTTGAAAGAAGACGTACTGAACAGGAAAAAATGGTGATTTTTTGAAAAAATGG
>JASDQU010106817.1:100881-131239 GCA_032191745.1 Picea mariana | reverse complement strand
GGGGGTGGTAATGGAAAACAACCATTCCGGACCCCCCTCCCCCCCCTCTCA
Organism: Picea mariana; assembly: GCA_032191745.1. Classification (NCBI taxonomy): domain Eukaryota; kingdom Viridiplantae; phylum Streptophyta; class Pinopsida; order Pinales; family Pinaceae; genus Picea; species Picea mariana. The sequence goes on along the minus strand of JASDQU010106817.1, from coordinate 131,188 downwards.
TTAAACTTCAGATGGTGAGGGGGGGGGTCCGGAATTTTTAATAGCCGTTTGATTTAACATGATTTGTTTTTAATGTGGGATTTGATGTAATGGATGCATGTGAGGGTAGACTTGGAGTAGTTTTTATGTTGTTGATTTTTGTTTCATTTTAGTTTTTGTTTTATTGTTTTATATGTTTTCTTTTTATTTTAATTTGTTTTTTATTGTTTTTTGTTTTGTTTTAATTTTTTTTTTTAACATATGTTTTTGTATTATTATGTTTTTTATTATATTTGTTATTATATTTTAATTGTTTTATTATTTTTTTGTTTTTATTTTGTCTTATTTAATGTTTAATATATGTGTTTTTATATTGTTTTTTAATTTATTTTTTAATCAATTTAAATTAATCAAACTCTAACCTAATTACTAACTTAGATAATTAACTTCCCCGATCGGGGTGGTAATGCGGTCCACTTGGCGAACGGCGAGCGCGGGAGGAGGCCAGCGGAGCACGGAGCCATGTGCTCGACTCGTGCGCGCAGCAGCTGCCAACCCGACGCATTAAAACGCATTCATGGATGACGGGAGGGACATTAATCCCACTCCCCTCGATCCCCACTATGCACCGAACCATGCACTCTCCTTCTGGCATTCTCGCTCGGGCGGAGGACTTAGGCTCTGGTCCGGCGATTTTCATGGTTTTACAGTTGTTTTTTATGCTTGGCCTTGGCTCTGCAGTCCTTCTGCAGACGCCGAGCTCGGATATGCCGTGAATTCCTCTTCGAATGCGCCCTCGTAGGGGTGCCCCTTGGCACCCAAGATGCTCCTCCTCTCCGCCTCCCGGTCCATCCACCTCTGGTTCTCGTTCTGCAGCTCTAATTGTTTCCCCTTGGCCTCAAGCTTGGCGCTCCCCGTCCGACCTGCATTCCTCCTCTCCATCGCCTCACAGCAAACCAAATACACCCTCCATGCCGCGTGAGCACTATGTTATATTACAGGACCTCGTGTTTGAGCTCCGCGACGGTGTAAACAATCTTCAATTCAGGGTCCAACAAATGGAAGGGAGACTCTCTCTCCTGCTCCAGCTCCTAGCTCCTCCCCCACCGGCTGCTCCAGACCTGTCCAGCGACACTCCTGAGAATTCCACCACCCCAGACATATCCAGCACCACCCCTGAGAACTCCAGTGAGCAAAGTCACCATATGGACAGTGCGGCAGCTTCTCCAGAGCCCAGGACGGCTCTCGTTCAGGCAGAGCCTTCGGCAATCTTGGCGGGAGCAATCGACGTAGCAGTCTCGGCAACTACAGCTAAGGAGAAGGACCGCGACAGATGTGGTAGCCTGAGCACTCCGGTGCATGCAGATGATAGCAATACAGCCACAGACATGCATTGGACCGTCGGCGGGACACCTATCGTTGAGGAACCTGGGCCCCATGTCCCCATGCCAGAGTATGTTCCGGATTATACAGTGCTTGTTCCTTACTTCAGTTCTAGTGGTAGTAAATAGTTTAGTTTTCTGCAGCTATGTTTAATTTTGATAATGTTATATACGGTTGGCTGAACTGGTTTCTCCTCAGGGAGTAGTTCAGTAACTACAACCGCTAGACTTAGTAAATGTATTCCTGAACCTGGTTCTGAGAAGGACTTTTNTTACAAAAAAAAAAACTTAGATAATTAACTTAATTATTTATTAATTAATTAATTAATAATTAATTAATTATTAACTAGTTAGTTATCAGCTAGTTTAACCAATTCTAACTATACTAACATTATTATTTAATCTAATTAACTTATTGTTCTTTGTGTTTATCCTAAGTTTGATTATTCATGGATGGGTGATGGGCGAGAGGTAGTCAATAGGGCAAAAGGACAAGGGAGTGAGGGTGCAACGTGGATGAAGGATGCAGTAGGGTGATGGGGGATCGAGCAAAATGAATGGAGGGGAGAAATGGGATCAACCGAGCCAGACTTCGTCATCATGAGAGAAAATTCCAAATCAACAGTCGAAGAATCGAGTTACCTATGATTATAGGTGCCCAACACAACTTACATTTATAACATTTATAGAGGAATTCTGGTTCAATAGGTTCTAAATATGTGGACATAAAATTGTTGAATTTTCAAATAAATTGCTAACTAATTGTCACCTATTCATCTATAGATTTAGAATCTAAATCTATAGATTTATTCTAATAGGGTTATGATCAAATCTTAAATTTTAAATTTTGGGGATATAAAAAGCAAGCCAAAACTATAGAGGAGATGTTCCCAATTTTAAATGTCAATGTTAATCTCACCTCCCAAAGTTATGTGTACCTATATTTTCCTTCACGGTACTGATTACATGATTAAATACAAACAAACTATGAAAACACGAGAATGAAGAAACAAAACATATATAGAATATATTTTTGTGCTTATTTCTTGTCATAAAAGTTATGTGTACCTAGATTTTCCTTCACGGTATTGATTACATGATTAAATAAAAACAAACTATGAAAACGAGAGAATGAAGAAACAAAACATACATAGAATATATTTTTGTGCTTATTTCTTGTCATCGTTGGTGGGGGTGTTGGAGTTCCCTTTTCCCGAAAAATGTTGTCCATTTCTCCATCAAGCCCTCAATGGGTGTTACTAGATTGTTTATGCTTGAGATTCTCTGTTTTGGTACATTGATTCTTGGGAATTTGTTATGATTCTATTTCTTATTCTTGATCCATTGAGCTAAGTGGAGGTTGAGGATTTAGCATAGGATAATATGGTGACTTAGGTTCAGATGCCATATTTCTTGTTAAAGAAGAGGTATTCATGGATGATTTTCAATGGTAGGCATAGATAAATCAATATTTGACTATGGATTGTGAGTCACTAAAAGTGGATCCTGTTGATCAATCAATATTATTATTTGTATCCATCCGACTATGTGGATTTCTTTGAGCCTTTGGAGATAGATACTCTTAAAGGTGGATCCTTGTTGATCAATCAATATTATTATTTTTATCCATCCGACTATGTGGATTTCTTGGAGCCTTTGGAGATATATACTCTTAGGATGCCTTGGACATTGAGTTGTAACATGCTCTATGTTATAACATGCTATGTAGTGAAAGGAAACTTGTTCATAGTCCAACATTTCAGGAGTGGTCTTTGGATACCATATTAATTTCTACTAAAAGAGCTTAAATAAAATCCATTTTTACACAAATGTGCACATAAATGGTGATGCATTTATGCTCTCTTTGTTTAGTTTTAAATTGAAATTTACGTAGAGTGTTTCCAATATAGTTGAGAGAGTCATATCCCCAAAATAACTAGAAATATTTTGCAATCAAACCCAAATAGAAATTGTGAAAATGGAATTCCAAATAGTTGGATCAAAAGAGGGAAAGAAAGACTTATGCAAATCCTAGAGTTTCCCTAGAGTTGAGGATTCAATCATGATATTTAGCTAAATCAAACTCCACAATGACGAAGCCCATAACACAAGGGTACAAAAACAATTACTCTTTACTCTCAATTTCCAAGCACATGAAACCACTTATGAAAATATTCCAACCTTGGGAAAAGCCCATCGAATCTACATCCAAGTCCATTAATTCTATATAATGTAGCTTGATTAACAACATCTTACATGATCATGATTATCAAAGTGGGGAGCTTTTAAACCATAAACTAAGGAAGGGACAATGATCAAAATCAGAGATCATGTTGCATTGTCTCTTTAATGGAAAATGTTATTAGATGCCTAAAAAATTGTTGAATTAACCATATCAGGAGAAGGACCTAATGTGGGAGAGCACCAACTATCCTTCCCATAAAGGAATGAGGTGAAGGATAAGTATAAGGAGAATATTGTTGTAATTTGCAAATGCACAAACACAAATATCACATAAGACAATCAATAGAAATGATGACAAGAAACACAACAATTTACGTGGGTAACCCAAACGTTGGGCTACGTCCACCAAGCATAGGTATCGGTTGTCTTATTATTCAGATCAAGGAGATTACAGCAGGCTCACACTCATCTCACACACCTCATCCTCTATGTTCATACATCAATTTATAGAAACGTACATTAGAAACTGATTATTAAATGTAATTTCATCCATATTCTTACTTGGTCATATTGGTTACAACCAACGCTGGATTATAGGATCTAAAATCCCATTCATGGAAGAATTCATTGTCACCGTTTCCAACAATATCTACCTTGACAATAATTAACATGATACCTTGCTCTTTCTTTGTTCATCACCTTTTCTGCAAGCCAATAGAAGCCAAGCACCATCGTAGCTTCTCTAACAATACTGGTTTTGTGAACATGTCTNCCTTCATCAATGACCTGTCTTACAAAATGGTACTTGATAGGTATATGTTTTGTTTTACTGTGATAGGATGGATTCTTAGCCAAGTGAATAACACTTTGACTATCACAAAGTAACTTTACTATGTCATGCATCCTTCCAAACTCACCAAACAAACCTTTCAACCAAACTGCCTCTTTGCAAGCATGTGAAGAAGCTACATATTTTACTTCTGTAGTTGATAAAGTGACAATGTTCTATAGATTTGAAATCCAACTAATAGCTCCACCTGCAAGAGTAAAGACATACCCTGAAGTCGACCTTCTCTTTTCCAAATCACCTGCAAAATCAGAATCATCATATCCACAGACTAATTCACAACCAGTGTTATAGGTGATACAGTAATCACTTGTGCTCCTTAGATACCGAAGCACCCATTTCACTCCTGCCCAATGCTCTTTACCTGGATTTGGCATAAACATGCTGAAAAATCCAACTCCATGTGAAATTTCTGGCCTTGTACTAACCATCGCATACATTAGATTTCCTATTGCATTAGCATATGGTATTCGATACATATATTCCTTTTCTTCTTTGTACTACGACATAAACTTGAAGAAATCTTAAAATGGGAAGCCAAAGGGACTAAAACTGGTTTCACATCGTTCATACCAAACCTCAAAAGTATCTTCTCAGCATACTTTTGTTGTGACAACCAAAGCTTACCATTCCTCCTGTCTTTGAATATCTCAATGCCCAAAATTTTCCTTGCTACTCCTAGATCTTTCATATCGAACATCCTAGCCATCTGATCCTTTAACCTGTTGATCTCAATTATGCTTTTTCTTGATAAAATCATATCATCAACATACAATACTAAGATAATGGATATTCCATTATTCAATTTATTAAAGTAGACACAATGATCATACTCACTCCTTGTATAATTCTGGCTCACCCTGAAAGAGTCAAATTTCTTGTCCCAATTTTTGAGCGACTGCCTTAGACCATACAATGATTTCTTGAGCCTGCAAACAAATTTATTGTTGTGATTCTGAAAGAACCCTTCCGGTTGTTCAATGTAAATTTCTTCATCCAAATATCCATGTAAGAAAGCAGTCTTAACATTTAGTTGCTCCAACTCGAAATCAAGCAATGCAACTAATTCTAACACAATTCGAATTGAAACAGTCTTTACAACTCGTGTAAAAATATCATGAAAGTCAATACCTTCTTTCTGAGAATATCCTTTCACAATCAGCCTTGCTTTGTACCTTTCCACCTTATCATCAACACCCTTCTTCAGCTTGTAGACCCACTTGCAACCTACAGTTTTTATGTCTCTTGGAAGTTCTACCAAGTCCCATGTAGCATTCCTCTCTAATGCCTTCATTTCATCCTTCATCACTTCTTTCCATTTATCATTGTTCAAACCCTTCACAGCTTCCTCATAGCATGAAGGTTCATCATCATTAGTACTTAAAGAAACAGATGAAACAAAATCATCACACCTTCTTGGAGGATTTATGACCCGTGTAGACCTCCTTAGGGAATTTTGTGGTTCATCCACAATCTGTTGACTATCATCATCAACCATGTCTTCCTTTGTTGCAGGGGAATATTCATGAACATCTTCTTAAACTTGTTTATGTTCGCCTTCATTACTTTCAAACTGAATTTGTTGATACTTTGGTGCTTCTTCCTATTTCATTTGAACCTCTACATTTGATTTGATGACAGATGATTCATCAAATATTACATCTCTGTTAATGGCGATCTTGTGGGCAGTAGGATCCCACAACCTGTACCCCTTAGTACCATCACCATATCCAACAAAGTTAAGCCTTTTTTATTTTGGATCTAATTTAGAACGCGGATGTTTCAGAATTAGAGCATATGCATCACAACCAAAAACTTTAAGTTTAGAATAATTACAAGGGTGACATGTCCATACCTCCTTAGGAATTTTGCATTCTATTGTTGTTGATGGTGATCAATTCACAAGATAACAAGTTGTAGTTACTGCTTTTTCCCATAGTTCCTGCTGCAAATTGGCGTTACTAAGAATACTCCATGCTCTCTCTAGAAGAGTATTGTTCATGCGTTCAACAACTCCATTTTGCTGAGAAGTATAGGCAATGGTTCTATGCCTATCGATCCAAAACTCCTTGCAATAATTCTTAAACTCCATCGACGTAAATTCATCACCATTATTAGTTCTTAAACATTTAATGGATCTACCAGTGCTCTTTTCCACTAAAGATCTAACCTTATTGAAAACTGTAAATACATCAGCCTTACTCTTTAACATATAGATCCACACCTTCCAAGACAAATCATCTATAAAATTTACAAAATATGATGATCCTCCATATGAAATAGTAGGGGATGGTCCCCAAACATCAGAATGAATATGATCAAGGATTCCTTCACTGGTGTGTCTTCCATTTTTAAATCTCTGCCTATTCTATTTTCCATAAATATAGTGCTTGCAGAAATCTAACTTTAAAGACTTTAGAATAGGAGGTAACTTCCGATCAGTTAATACCTTTAATCCTTGTTCACTCATATGACCCAACCGTTGATGCCACAATTGAACAAAATCAATGTCGTTTTTAGATACCATTGTCACATGATCTAATTCAGTCCTCCCTTCTAACAGAAACAAGTTACCAACCTTCTTTGCTTTCATAACCACTAGAATTCATTTGTAGGCCTTCATAACTCCACCTTGAACAATGGTCTTGCAACCTCATGTGTCTAATACTCCCAAAGAGATTAGGTTCTTCCTAAGATCAGATACATGTCTTACATCAGTTAGTATTTTAACAGTTCCATCAAACATCTTAATTCGAATGCTACCAATTCCCACAACTTTAGATGAAATATCATTTCCCATGTAAACTAGTCCATCATCTATAGACTGGTAAGTAATAAACCAGTGTCTATGAAGACACATGTGGTTTGAAGCACCATAATATAATAACCACTGTTGAGCATGACATGAACCAATACTAATTGATAAAACTTTTTCAACTATACCTGAACCTATTGTTGAACCTGTTTCAATTGCATTTGCTTCCTTCGTCTCTTTTGGATGGTCTTCTTTGGAAGCTTGTTGTTGCTTCCAACAGTCCTTCTTCATGTGTCTAGATTTTCTACAAAACCAACACTTAAGCTTTATGTTTCTTCCCTTCGACTTTGACCGAGAGAAATCCCTCTGATTGTGTTCTTTTTCTTTAGCTCTGCCTCTAATCACCATCACCTCAGATGTAGAGGTTTCTAGATTAGATATCTCCCTTGTTTCCTGAGATAGTAAAGCTCCAACATTATCATCAAACTCAGTAATTTCTATTGAAATGAAACTAATAGAGGTAACAAAGTGATCCCATGACACGGGCAAAGAACACAGTATTGTAATTGCCTTATTTTCAGATTCGAATTTCACTCCCATGCTAGTCAACTGAACTAAGAGAGTATTAAATGTATTCAAATGATCAGTTATCTTCGTACCTTCCTTCATGCACAAATTGTACAGTTTTCTTTTCAGGAAGATCCTATTCATCAAGGATTTCGTCATGTATAGGCTTTCTAGCTTCGTCCGCAAACCTGTTGTTGTCTTCTCCGATACAATACTGAACAAAACATTGTCGGCCAAACATAGGCGTATGGCACTTAATGCTCTCGCATCCATCTCATCTCAGTCTTCGTTTTTTATGGATGTGGGTTGTTTTTCTTTTCCCAAAAGTGTGTTCACCACACCTTGTTGCACGAGAAAATGGTGCATCTTAACCTTCCAAATCTCAAAATTGTTCTTGCCATTGAACTTCTCAATTTCGAACTTAGCACTCTGCATCTTTTTCATTAGAGGAAACATAAAAACAAACACCGTTGCTTGTAATAACCAAGGCCCTTTCAAAAAATATGTGAAGGAATAATGGTAGAAAAGTTTAATTAAAAAACCTTTAAAACATGTCCACCCACATGACTTTGACCAAAANAAAAAAAAAAAAAAAAAATTAGTTAAAAACACTCCTCCACCTTTACATATTATATTTTAATTCCAAAATATAATAAAATCCTTCCACTTTGATATAAAACTATACCTCCACCTTTATATATTATATTTTAATTCCAAAATTTAATAAAATCCTTCCACTTTCATATAAAACTATACCTCCACCTTTACATATTATATTTTAATTCCAAAATATAATAAAACCTTTCCACTTTCATATAAAAGTATACCTTTAATTTTTCAAAAAGAATAATCGTAAGAGTGTTTTATAAAGGAGGTCGGTGCTCCTTTGGAGTACATGGACAGGCGCCGAAGTATCATCAAGAGAATTTCATAAGTGCACTACTACGACCGACGCTCCCTTTGGTAGGTAAGGTGAGTGCTGGCTCCCTCTCGACGCTCCCTCTAAGATCTCAACGCTATTTCTGAGTGGCGCTCCCCCTAGACTTGTTGCCCAGCATCGACGCTCCCTTCGTAATGGTAACCAAGTGCTGATGTAAAATTCGGCGCTACCTTTTAAAAGATGACACTGCTTGACACCCTATCAGTGTTTCTCTTTTTTAGCGACTTCCAACTCGACTTCCAACTCTGATCTGATACCACTTATTATAATTTGTAAATGCGGAAACATAAATATCACATAAGACAATCAATAGAAATGTAAACAAGAAACACATCAATTTAAGTGGTTCACCCAAACGTTGTGCTACATCCACCAAGCATAGGTATCCGTTGTCTTATTATTCAAATCAAAGAGATTAGAACAGGCTCACACTCATCTCACACACCTCAACCTCAATTTATAGCAATGTACATTAGAAACTGATTATTAAATGTAATCGCATCCATATTCTAACTTGATTGTATTGGTTACAACCAATGCTGGATTATAGGATCTGAAATCCTATTCATGAAAGAATTTGTTGTCACCGGTTTCCAACAAATACCAATGTTTCAATAGGGAAAACACTAGCAACTCCATAGGAGTTTCTTTTTCAAAACTTTATTCATAATAAATAAAATAAACTGGTTTTTTTTTTTTATATATATACATAATAAAGATTTAATAAGAACAAAATAAAATATAATAATTTTATTTACTTTTTAAAAGATTTATGAAATCAAATGAAAACTTACAAAAATATGTATTTTTAACATTGATGTCCTTTATCTCAAGGATGTGTCTACTTCCAATATAGTCAAATTTTTGTGGTATTCTAAAACATCCTTAATATAATTGTTTATTTGTTTTTTTTGTAAACACAACAAATTATGTAAGATACTCAAATATTAATGTTAAATTGAGTAGTTTCTTTTTAATAATTTTATATTACATATACCTCATTTTAAATTTTTCCTTGTTAGAGTAAACACAAAATTTCATCTTTATTAGGTGAGGAAAATTTCCAATACAGTCAATTTTTGGTGGTATTCTAAAACATCCTTAATATAAATACCTATTTGTTTTGTTGATGAATTCAACAAACTATGTATGCTACTCAAAGCTTCATGTTAAATTGAGTAGTTTTGCCTTAATAATGTCACATTACATGCACCTGTAAAATTTCTTTGTTAAAATAAGCATACATGTTTTTCTTTGATTGTCTAACTGTATAACTACTCAAATATTCATATTAAATTGAGTGGTTTCTTCTTAACAATGTGACATTACATACATGTGATCTTAAATTTCTTCTTATGAAAGTAACAATAAAAAATTTCTTTGCTAGAAAATTAACTTCAATTTAGACACTATATGTATTTCATATATAAAATTTCCTATTGAATATATTATTGTATTGTTTTGTGTAAGTAATGATTGGTTTAATATTTTACTGATAAAATCTCATTCCCTGAACACATTTTTCCACAACTTTTTTATTGCACTATTTTGTACCAAATCTCATATACCTAATTAAATTACAATTGTAACATTCACATTTACACTAACATCAAAGAATAAGGTATTTGCATTTACTCGTCCAGGTAATAATAACTCTCTAACTTTTTGGAGAAGCACAGATTCCAAACAAAACAACATACCAATGAATAAGAGCGCTAGTTTATCTTTTACATTTCGTAGCCTAAGCTTTTATATTCGGAAATATCTGTCCGTAAACATCGAGACAAGAAAACGTCGAGGCTTTGGATAAGGCCGCATAAAGCAAATCGACCGTTGGGAACTAAAAGGAGCGCATGACATATGAGCGAAAATTGGATGGTCAACAATGAAAAAGCCTCAATTTCCAGGCAAATATTAAGGCCCCACTGGCAATGCATGGCATGGATTTGTCAGAAACTGCTGTTGAGAGAACTTTTGGCCTTCCCCGTGTGGAGAAGGGTAACTGGAAACAAAGGACATGAAATTTTGTTTGAGTTTGAAGTCTTTATTGCTTCTATATGATAATTACAGTTGCAAGTTTAACGATATAAAAACCATTCATCTTTATCTGTTCGCCGCATCTGCCTCTTCTGTTCTTTGAGGGGCCACACGCACATACAGATACGTGAATTCGGAATACATTGACTTTTCTATCGCGTTGATATAATAAGAAGAAATGTAAGGTAGCTGTTGTATTTTCATTCTCCACAGTGAGCTGTCACATCTTTACACAGAAAGATACGTCCAATATTCAACAGTGGACCTGCCTGAAGGATAAGTTTGATGCAACAGTGGACCTGCCCGAAGGATAAGTTTGATGCACTGCATCGAACATCGATGGAAAGATGACCTAATTTTCTTTGATTTGATTCTGTTCATCAGCTCGACTATCCATGAAAAAGAATTTGTTGACCTGTAGATTACCCATGCCTGCTCCAAGAATAAATTAAATTAAGATAAAGATAATCGACTTCCGAGAATAATTTAAATTAAAATGAATATAGTCGCTTAATGATCAAGGATACCATGAAACGCCTCACTCGGACATTAGAAAACATCACTGCTGGCGTTCAATATGATAGAGCGGCCTTTTCTCTGTGTTTTCTCTTTGACATGATTTTGTTCATCAGCTGGACTGTCCAAAGCAAGTGAATTTGTTATCCGGTAAATTACCTATGCATGCATCACAGAATAAATTTAGATTAAGATGAATAAATTAATATTAAGATAATAAACTTACTGAGCAAGAAAGGACATATATAGAAATTAGATAAATAAGTTTATATTAAGATAATAAACTTAATGAACAAGGAAGGACATATATAGAAAAAGCAGCATAGGTACGCCTCACTATGACGATAGAATACCTTATTCCATGTGGCATCATATGACCACATATAGCCCACCGGCACATATATTATTATTATAGATTCTTTCATTTCTTTTGTCATTATTCGAATATAATCTATCAATATAAATGGTTAAAATAATAATCCTCGGTTTCCAGAAGGTTCAACAAGGGGATGGGGAAGCGAGACGCCTAGGGAGTTGCCCTTTTGCTCCACCAGGTTGCGTAGAATGCCCTTTAAATTAAGCTCCAGAAGCGATAGAGTTATGCCTTGACCAAACAAGGAAGTATGGAAATAAATCAATGAAACAAACTATACCAATTAGTTTGGTTCGTCGTCTTCATTGAACAATATAATGAAAAGTCAAAACATAGAGCTTAAATGCACAATTTGTAGAATGACTGTTTAATGTTATCTTATATGAATAAGTTTAGCAATAAAGCATTAAAACTTTTGAATAACCATCGCGCATTGGGATAGTACCATTGGTGTAAAATTAGATTAGGGATCGTAACACACTAATGAATTGTCGTGTGCTCATGTCATGTATGGAGTGAAATTGTGTGAAACACTCTTTTGAATATCTGAGTAATCCATGAATACACACTTTCGTATGTCAATTATTAAGAGAAGAGTCGTTACTTTTGTATTTATATAAGAGTGGAAAATGAATTAGTGAGTCAAAGTAATCTTCAACAATCGATTTTATAAGTATTTTTAATAGTTCAACTCAACACTAAGAAGGAGGATGATCATTGATTTTATAAGTATTTTTAATAGTTCAACTCAACACTACGAAGGAGGATGATCATTGCTTTGTTGTCTAACATTAGCCATGGAATAGAGTGACTTTATTTAGCCAAGATTGTTAGCCTATATCTTGGGTGGGCTTGGTTCACGTTGATCACTCATGATGTCATCCATGAGCTCCTTTGGGCAATGATGGCATTGATGTTTCATGAACACTATGATATGTAGACACACTTTCGTATGTCAATTATTAAGAGAAGAGTCATTACTTTTGTATTTATATAAGAGTGGAAAATGAATTAGTGAGTCAAAGTCATCTTCAACAATCGATACAATCGATTTTATAAGTATTTTTAATAGTTCAACTCAGACACTAAAAAGGAGGATGATCATTGCTTTGTTGTCTAACATTAGCCATGGAATAGAGTGACTTTATTTAGCCAAGATTGTTAGCCTACATCTTGGGTGGGCTTGGTTCACGTTGATCACTCATGATGTCATCCATGAGCTCCTTTGGACAATGATGGCAATGATGTTTCATTAACACTATGATATGTAGGCATTCAAGTCATTCAAAGTAACACACTAGTCTAGTGTCATTTTGTTTGGTTGTATTAGTTAATGATTAATAAGAATTGGATCGATTAAATCGTTGTTAATAGGCATTGACTACAACATCATAAATTTGTTATCATAGAGATTCTAAGAGATTGAAAAATTTTAAATTATTGATGTAACATTTTTTTTATAATCCTCATTTTAATTAATGCTTAATACAATATGGGGTTATGACCAAGCGATACAATATACTAATTGCTAATTGTAATTCTATGTGTTAATAATAAAATGTGATGTGATTTGCTAAGGGGGAAGGGGTTGTGGACAGAGATGGGGGATGAATTAATCCACAACAGAGGAAAGGCCTTAAGAGAATAGAAAAGAGGGGTCCAAGGAGGAATTACCCATGTCTATTAGTTTTACCCGCATTCATGAATATTATTATCATTATGTATTAAACTCTAGTTTCTGATTGAGTGTCCCCAAAACCATTCATTCAATGAAAGTAAGAGAGTGGGTGTGAGAAGTCACATACCATATTTATTGGGAGCATGGGAGCTTAATCAGCCTGGGGAAGTCTGTGAGTCAGGTAAGACAACCAAATGAGAGGAAATTTGTATGGGAAGCTACAACAGTTTTTGCGCACATTTAATTTTGTGCATGAGAAGCGAGTAGAGAGCAAGAGAGAGAGAGAGATTGTAGCTGGAGTGTTCATGGAGGGAAAATGCTAGAGCGTGTTTGGAGCGTACTAGAGACGAAGACTAAAGAGCTAGATTGTCAGGTCTGAGGTATGAACTCTAGGCATGAAGTGTGAACTCCAATGTGAGTTTCACTGTAATAGTAAGTGTTTGTTGTTTGGGACTCTCGAGGGACTGAGGTCAATGAAGGGGTCCATTCTTTTTGTTGGGAATCTCGAGAGGAAGAGATCTGGTGGAAAATCAAGATAATTGTAGGAGAATACTAGTAGGTTGTGGTTTTTATGAGCTCTGAGTGGATAGTGAGAGACCACTCTCTTTTTTGGATTACTAGCCTCAACTCAGGGGTGACTTGTTATTGCGATTTGCAACAACAAGTCTATGGTTAGGTGGGACATTCATCCCAAGATAGCACAACTTTATATAAAACATAAATGTTATATCTTGTTTCTATTTCATTATGAGTTTATTTGTTTTGCATTAACTCTATAATTGTGAATGATATATATGTTGTTTTAATGAGATGTTAGTTTCATTTCATATCTATTTTAAATTGTTGTATATGTATTTAATAAATGATAACATACCAAAATACAATAAAATAAATTGGGGAGAGCTATCCAATGAGCTATTCCGAGTACAAAACAAAGCTTGTATGAGAAAGTTACAATGAAAACAGTAAGGGTAAAATTTTGGTACGAGTGTACCTCCATAGGGCATAACTCCTTGCTCAAATGTTCGTTTTGGGCACAATAGTAGTCTATGGAAATATTTCGAACCATAGAAGACAACCATGGACCTAGATTTAGGATATAGGTGTGAAAAAATGTACATGAAGAAAAAGAAGTCACATGTAGCATACAAAGAAAAAAATTGGAAAAACAATAAAACCTTCATCGGGCCATAACTTTCATCTCAGAGCTTGGATTTGAGAAAATGAATAGTTTTTGGAAATTTATTGAGTAGTAAAAGTCATGTGTCAACCCAAAATTTTGAATTGGGTACTAAAATTTGCCACAAAGCAAGAAATGTATTTTTGTGCCAGTAAAAGAGGGGGAAATTGCAATTTATAAATGTTGTAACTTTTTTCTCAGAACTCAGATTCAGGCATGAGTACAACAATTGGAAACATTTTTCAAAGATAAATGCATCTAATGAATCAAATTACGAATTGGTTCATTTTTTAATTCATAGTTTGATGAGAAGAATGACATGTAAACTAATTGATGAAATTCTTTATGTTATGCATGTTCTAACAATAATTATTACATGCACATTTCTTGTAGAATTAGAGGTACAAGACTAAAATATCGTTCTTATATGAGGAATGGAGTTATGGAAGATACTTAGGGATCTTATAGCCATGAGGAAGAAACTAGAGGTCTTCATGGCAGCATGGGTAATGTTGAGATAGAATCAAATGGAAGAAGAGGCGGGTAGGAGCTTGGAAGAAGTGTAGAGCATTTTAAGGCGTTTCCGGAGAAACAGAGAAACCATAGTATTATCAATGGATTGTCAACGTTTTATATCCATATCAGGATCCATCTTTAGGACAAGAAGCTAGGGTTTTAATTGGTGAGAAGAGTTGGTTATAAATACTTAAGGTGAGGGGAGATTTATCTGTCACCTCGAATCTTTGGTGAATATTTTAGATTAAGTTTAGTTAGGGTTTTTCTAAAAAAAAATTAATTTTTTTTTATTAAAATTTTATTTAAATCTTGGTAATTATTTAATTGAAGGTGTATTTAATAAGTTTTATTGTTCTAGGTTTATTCATGAAGAAAGGTTATTAATGAAGAAATGTTAGTAGTTTTATAGGTTATAAGTAAATATTAATCTTTTTATATAGATTAAAGGAGGGGCCAAAGTTGTTATGGACCATAATGATTATAAAAAAGAAAAGATTGAACACCTATCAAGAAACTTGCCAAAAACCCCATTAAGAATATTATAAGAGAAGTAAAGAAAGCCATCAATGGATCTAACCTTGATAAAAGAACTAATTTTTTTTTTACCCAGAACAACGAGATTACCTCCGGAATATGCGGTCTACCAAAAATCCACAAAAAATAGATCTCTCTTAGACCCATAATGAACACCATAGGATCCCCAACCTATGAACTAGCCAAACATGTAGCCAGAATTCTTATCCCCTTAGTAGGCCACACTGACTCTTTCATTAAATAATCCAATGATTTTATTAAAATCATAAAAAATGAAAAACTAAAACCGCAAGACACCCTCATAAGCTTTGATGTAGTCTCCCTTTTCACAAAAATCCCCCTAGATGAAGCTATCCAGATTATAAAAGAAGTAATTGATCCCGAAACAGATAAACTAGTTGAGGTTTGTCTTTTCTCCACGTTCTTCAGTTACCAAGGAGAATTATATGAACAAACTAGTGACATAGAAATGGGATCCCCATTATCCCCCATTGTTGCCAATATTTTCATGGAAAACTTTGAAAGGAAATCCCTCGACTCATTTCCTCTGAAACCATCAAGGTGGAACAGATTTGTTGATGATACTAATGTACTCTGGCCCCACAGGAAAGAGGAATTAAAAATTTTCTTTCAACACGTAAATAACATCTCAGAAGAAATAAAATTCACTATGGGACTCAAAGAAATTGGTAGCATCCCCTTTCTAGATGTTCTAATCAATCGAAAAAGTGATGGGAACCTAGGACATGTGGTGTATAGAAAAAAGTCCCACATAGAAAACTATCTCCACACAAACTCCCATCACCGCCCCAATGAGAAACTAGGTGTCCTAAAACATTTGGCCTCAAGAGCCATAAGAATCTTCGATGAAACACACCTAGAACAAGAAAATATCACCTCTCAAATGTCTTTAAAAACATAGGTTATAAAAATAAATACATTACGAACACAATAAATAAATCCCCAGAAAAAACTAGCAAAAACCCTAACTACCTAGAAAACCGAAACCCCAATAGAAATGCCTACCTACCTTACATCCAAGGAGTAACCGATAAGATTGTGAAATTCCTTAGAAAAAAAGAGATCAAGACCTCATTCAAACCTTGTGAAACCATCAAACATAATATGAGATCTGTTAAATAAAAGCTTGACCCTCACAAAGGCAAAGGAATTTACAAAATAGAATGCTCTTGCAGAGAATGCTACATCGGTGAAACTGGCCATTCCTTCTAGATTAGGATTAAAGAAAATGGAGATGACATAAAGAATGAATGAATTCACACCTCCACCTTATCAGAACACTCACTTAAAACAAAACACCATGTTCGCCTAGAAGACACCAAAATTTTGGCCAAAGAAGAACACCTCTTTAAACAACAGATTAGAGAAGCAATTGAAATCTATAAACACCCAAGCAACCTAAATAGAGACAATGGCCTAGAATTAAGTGAAAATTGGTTCCCCTTGATTCATAAAAATAAGAAAAAGAAGAGATAAGTAACTCTCAAACCGACCATTCCCTTAATTTTAATTTTAATTAATAGAAAACTTTCTTACCTATATAACAACATTAAAAACATTTTAATATTGATTTATTTATTTTATTATTCACCATTATTAATAGCACCAACAAACTCAATAAACAAACTTTGACCTAAAAACAGTAATTAGAACCTAATACAACTTTAATCTATATAAAAAAACTTAATATTTACTTATAAACTATAAAACTACTAACATTTCTTCATCAATAAGCTTAGGACAATACAACTTGTTAAATACACCTTCAATTAAATAATTACCAATATTTAAATAAAATTTTAATAAAAACAACTTTAATTTTTTTTAGAAAAACCCTAAATAAACCTAATCTAAAATCTTCACCAAAGACTCCAACCGACACATAAATCTCCCCTCACCTTAAGTATTTATAACCATCTCTTCTCACCAATTAAAACCCAGGCTTCTTGTTGGCCCTCGACCAAGATTTGAGACATCCTTGGTCAAGTTTGACCATTTTGGACTTCGAAAGCCTATCGAAGGTGGAGCGCAAGACGAAATAAAGATCCCAGGATCTCGGCTGCTTTTTGGGATTTGGGAATATGTAACGGGTATAGGAATGTCGACCCATGGGTTTACCCATTCTTAGGCCTATTTTGTAATACATAAATAGATGTCTAAACGATCTAAGGAAATGTAGAAGAGGAATCTATGTGATGTTGTGCTAAGTGCAAGTGTGGCTTGTAAATGCTTTGTGCATACTGTGAGAGACTTGCAGAGCTAAGTGCAAGTGGTTGTAATAGACTATGTAGAGCATTTTTCTATAATACCAGGAAGGAGGATCTAGCAAGGTGCGCAGATCTCCTGTCCTATGTAGAGTAAGGTTTTTGTGGCTTTGTGCATGTTTCTGATTGAAGAAGCTAATAAAGAAGAAGAGTTGGTGGATGTAGCCCCACGGTGGGGGTCAACCACGTATATGTTGTGTTGCTCTTCTTTGTGGGATCTGTTGGTGTACTTATGTGTTATCTGCCAAGTTCTTGACATAGATAGATAGTTAGATATGTTTATGCTTCATTCTTATGATGAATACGGATGCTAGATCTGACCTTTGTGAACTTGCTTAGTGCTTGACTCTGCTAGATCTGATCTAATTCCTTATGCTAAGTGCTTAGATACATTAGATCTGGGTGAATGATGCAATGCTCTGTTTTATCTGTGGAGTAGATATTGGTTAGATATTGATGAAGGTGCATTGTTGAGTGCTCTGTTAAATACTAGAATCACATATATGTGTCCCAGCTAAGGTTTCATACATCTAAGTCCTGTAACTACCCCTTCCTCTACCTCGGGTGAGACTTCATATGCATTGTAGGTGTTGTCAAAAGGGACGGTAGATAGGGTTTTGTTGGTGCATTGTTGTAGCGTTGAACCCTAGGTTTGCCCCAGTGCCAACAAATGGTTATGTTGCTGGGACTGAAACTGTGATCACTGGGAACTTAGGAAGAAGAAGCATTGTGCAAATATTCAACCTGAAATTGAGAAAGCTCTATGTGTAAAGTTGTTGCCCTAATGCGCAGTATTCTTCTTGACTTGTGAAGCTCTGTACCAAGAAAAGAGGTTTGATCTAAAGAAAAGAGGTAATATCTACAAGATTTGTTCTCTGATAAATGTAAGAGTAGTGAAAAGTCCTAGATCTGAAAGCTCTGCAAAAGTAAGACAAATGGTATTTTTTTTTTCTAAAGCATGGATCTAGGTATGTTTGATAGATTCTGTCCTAGATCGAAAACTAGGGTACTGGTAAATGAAAGAAGGTTTGACATGAGTAGATATGATAAGAATAGTGAAAGATAAGTTATACCTATGCATATAAAGAATATTTGGAATAAGAAATGGATGCAGGATCCTAGAAAGAAATTTTTTTCAGGTTATCTCCTACGATCCTAGCGCACAGTACAAAAGGGGCTAGGGATCAGTTAAAAGAAAGAGAGAACTAACCCTCTGTTACAATTGCATAAAACTAAGACGTCTTGCTAAGGAATGTCCTGGGAGAAGACCTAGTTGTATTTGTTGTAAATCTATGGACCATGAAGTATTGGATTGCCCTAGACTGATTGCTAAAGTTGAAAGAATGAATATAACCAAGAAAACCCTAAGGCATATCTAGAAACTAAGCTTATCGAAGAATCCCAGAAAGAATCAAAGAAAGTATTGTAATAGTTGAGAGAAACCCTGAATGACCACCGACATGTCAAATTATTAGAGATCTTCAAAGAAAAAGAATGCATTGAATCAAGATTAGGAGACTTTGACGTTGACTGTGTTCTGGATGAGGAAACACAGGTGAATGTTATGACAGAAAGAACCTGGGAACTTTTAGGAAAGCCTGCTATAGTTCCTTCACTGGGAAGGAATATGATTATTCAGAGGAAAACTCACAACCCTATGTTGGAAGCTCGCTCACGTACCTATGAATGTCAATGGAACTTCGACAGAAGAAGATTTTGAGATCATTAAATTTATTGAGGACAACGCCCCATTTACCACGTTACTAGGAAGACCTTGGATTGAAAGAGATCAATCCAGAAGGAAGGAAGAAGAAGAAGTCCTAGAGCAGAAGAAGAAAGAGTTAAAATATTTTATAACTAAAAGGATCACACACTTGATTGAAGAACAGGAGAACATATCACAACTATTTAACAACAATGACGTAGATATCAAAGTTGCAAGAACACTAAAGGACCCACAAAAGACTAAAATACTTATCCCAGATAAAAAATAAGTATTACCCTTGAATCCTAGGAAAGAATATCAACAGCGCGAAGTCGCTATGTCAAAATAAGATAAGAATCACAATGGGAAAAGGAATATCGAGATGAAGCTCACTGGAAAGAAGGCTATAAAACTAAGTAGGAAGAGAGCTAAGATCGAAAATTTGCAGAAAGATCAAGAAGGAGCCTCACAGAAGGAAAATTTTCAAAATTGGAGCTTTGTTAGGATATCAACACAGTGACACATGGCACTTCACCATGGCGAAGAAATATAGCCATTGGGGACATTATAACCGTTAGACCAATGCTCCGAATAGGTAGAAAGGAATTTATGACCAGACAGCTCACCACCAGACCATTGGGGCCACGCCATAATGAACATAACAGAGTTCATGAAGGCTTCATACCCATTGCAAGCGACCCGTTGTCGAGTTACCTATTTATCCCATCGCGCCATGCACCGAGAACACTTTTTCTAATCATGAATTTGAGCCCACATACTTTTTTATTTTATATAGTGATCATTGTGTTGTATTTCCTTCTATCCTATTGTAGTGTCTAAGTTACTCCTCAAACCCAAAGATTTCAAACCCTAAGAGTGTATGTCAGACGAGTTCAGCACAGCAGAAAGAGTTGTATAAGAAGCTTTTATTGACCTCATGACTGAACGATTCATGTCGATGTCTACATGGGTACAAGCATCATCGACGAGAGGACTACAGGCCTCTCTATTGACTACTCACAGAGCCAGACCATATCGACCATCGGATGAAAAGTAAACCAAGCACAGGGATGATCTAGCAAATGCCAAAATGATCCCAACTATATTACCCACCTACATACCACCTCTTAGCAGCACAATAAATCTAGATAGCATGCCCATAGATTTTGAGTACACCTTGGTCACTACAAACCTCCCGAAGGGGATCCACGCAGTTCGAGCAGACCAAGACAGGATTGTAGCATTGAAGTTCAGCGACTTCAACCTCGACGACTGAAAAGTATATAACATGATCACCCCACATAAGTACTTGAACAGAATGAAGGGGAAGAATTCAATATAATACCCCAGATGTGGACCCATAACCTCGCATAGTTCACCCTGTTGAATATCATGAATATCCCACACTTCGGAAGACACCAGGAGGTGAATGCCTATGTCAAGTTATTGCTTTCTTGTTACCATGGCGACTATTTTTGTCTAGACCATCGTATCATAGTTGATCCGACGTTGATCAATTAGATCACAAGGTTGAGTATGCAGGGACCTGACCCACATGATTTTTATCTAGGAAAATCCATGGATCACACTCTAGCATAGAGGATCAAGGACACCTATGACGATGTCGAGAAGGTTACACAAGGCTGCAAGGTATCTTCTCTTCAGAGTGGTGCAGTGTGCCTCACCTGTCAGTTTATTGCAGAAAATTTAGTAAGAAAGAACCGACCTNCACATGATTTTTATCTAGGAAAATCCATGGATCACACTCTAGCATAGAGGATCAAGGACACCTATGACGATGTCGAGAAGGTTACACAAGGCTGCAAGGTATCTTCTCTTCAGAGTGGTGCAGTGTGCCTCACCTATCAGTTTATTGCAGAAAATTTAGTAAGAAAGAACCGACCTACCCAAGTCAGCGGCTTTGTAGTCGACCTCGCAGGGAAGTGCGTGGAAGGCCTACAGATGAACTGAACGAAGTACCTTGTGAATCAATTGAAACTTGACTGTAGAGAAGCACAAGATCAAGGTTAAAAATTCAATTTTAGTTGGCTTTTTATCCGTATTCGCATTCATCACCTAGGAGATGCCAGAAGGTGCGACCTTCCCCGACATTGATCCATTTGAACACTTGGCTGCGAAGTTCATTACACTTTAGTATTCCAGCGATATGAACAAACAATGGCAATAAAATGTTGTTTTTCATACCTACTACGATCAGCTAAAGATATCCATCCAGTCTGAGCTTCGTATGACTCCGAACACTCTACACCGATTCTGGCCTTTGATGAAGTTCAATGCAGATTGACATTTCATTTATATTACAGCGCGCGTCGATGAACATAAGAAACAACTTTAGTCCTACTATAAGCTAGTAAGGGAGGACTTGGAGGAGATTACTAAGGAATGGTCCGCTAACCTCCTTATCCCTGCCAACCCCGAGGAGATATCCAACATCGATAGCCCAAAAACTGCACAGGATACACCCGAAACTAGCAAGATGAAGAAGACCGAAGAGGTCCAAGGATTAGACAGTGGATCCATGAATATTGCTTCCATATCACTAGAGAAAGGAGGTGATGGTGAAGAGTTAGATGACAAATAAGTCAAACATAAGCAAGGAAATGAGGTTGATCAGCTCAAGAAGAGGAAGGTTTTGCCTCTAAAACCTTCTTCCTGAAAGAAATCGAAAGCCTCCATGACCAAGATGCAGAATGTCCTCACTTATGACGACTTCAAATTCCTCATAGCAGCCCTAAACGATGCTTCGCTAGAAATAGCAGAAAAACAAGAGGCCAAGCAACAAGAAATGTATGATAGGATTGAAATCGAACTCCGAGGGGTAAAATAGGCACTACAGTCTAGTCGCGTAGTCCCCACTAGCCCTCTGCCATTGGGAACAACAGAGCTGGGAGACTAGCCAAACTATTTTCACCGATTAGTTAATACAATTGAAGCTTGCCTTCGATGAGCTTAAGAGGAAACAGAACAAGCCACCCATGAATTGACGCAAGTACAATGAGTACTTGTAGAACAACGTCGAGCTACAGAATAGGAAAATATTTCCCTCCAAGAGAAGTTCGATGACGAAAAAGCACATATACAACAAGGAAAAGAACAATTGCTTGCTGAGAAACTTGAAGTAAAGGAAGCAGTCAACAAAAAACTTCTCTCTGTGATAGTTGTAGAAATAAAGGAAGAAGATCGAGTTACACAACAAGTAGAGCATCTTGAAGAAGTGCTCCAACAGCTACAACAACACATCGTAGACTTAGAACTACGCACAGTGCCCGAGACCCCACAGGATGTGAAGGACCAAAGAGAAGCAACTACCAGGAGCGCAATTGAGAGACTAAAGACCCTTGCTATGGAATACAAGTAGCTGAGTGATAGTAGTGCCCTGACATACGAGAAACTTGTTGAGAGTCCAGAATTAAGAGCACTAGAGTTGCAGCTCCAAGAGGTGAAGTATCAAGATGAAACGATACATGCATAGTTGAAGCTCTTGTGAACTGTGGAAAGAATGAAGAGATCTTAAGAGAAACGCACCACCCAACATTAGATTCATTTTTTTCAGAGTAGATTTATGGAAGTAACTCAACGACTCCAACCCGTGCAAGATAAGGCATACCAATTGTTCACAGAAGTTGAAGGCCAAGGAGCAGAACTAGAGTAGGTTGTTAATGCAGTTGAACAATGCCTGGAAGGACCTATGAATGTTTCAGTCATCCAATATTTTTTTGAACAAGAGGTCGTAGCACAACAACAAGTTGAAGCAGCTCGAGCCAAGCTCGAGGATTTCTAAGAAGAACTTCCTACATCAAAGTGACTCGGGATGAGTCACAGGTGAGTGTTGGGGGCTTGTTGTCCCTCGACCAAGATTTGAGAGATCCTTGGTCAAGTTTGACCATTTTGGACTTCGACAACCTATCGAAGGAAGAGCACAAGACGAAGCAGAGATCATGGGATCTCAGCCCCTTTTTGGGTCCTTTTTGGGATTTGGGAATATGTAACGGGTATGGGAATGTTGGCCCATGGGTTTACCCATGCTTAGGCCTATTTTGTAATATATAAATAGATGTCTAGGCGATGTAAGGAAATATAGAAAAGGCATCTATGTGATGTTGTGCTAAGTGCAAGTGTGGCTTGTAAATTCTTTGAGCATACTGTGAGAGATTTGCAGAGCTAAGTGCAAGTGGTTGTAACAGACCGTGAAGGGATTTTTGTTTTAATGCAAAGAAGTAGGATCTAGTGAGGTGCACAGATCTTATGTCCTATGCGGAGTAAGGTTCTTGTGGCTTTGTGCATGTATCTAATTGAAGAAGCTAATAAATAAGAAGATTTGGTGGACATAGCCCCAGGGTGGGGGTGAACCATGTATATGTTGTTTTTCTCTTCCTTGTGCGATGTGTTGGTGTACTTATGTGTTATCTGCTAAGTGCTTGACATAGATAGATAGTTAGATCTATTTATACTTTGTGCTTATGATGAATCTGGATGCTAGATATGACCTCTGTGAACTTGCTTAGTGCTTGACTCTGCTAGATCTGATCTAATTCCTTAAGTTAAGTGCTTAGATACATTAGATCTGGGTGAATGCTGTGATGCTCTATTTTATCTGTGGAGTAGATATTTGCTAGATATTGATGATGGTGTACTGCTGAATGCTCTATTAAATACTATAATTACAGATCTGTGTCTCATCTAAGGTTGCAGACATCTGAGTCCTACAACCACCTCTTCCTCTACCTCGGATGAGACTTCATCTATTTCACAGGTGTTGCCAAAAGGGTCGGTAGTTAGGGTTTTGTTGGTGCACTTTTGTAGCATTGAACCCTCGATCTGCCCCTGTGCCAACACTTCTTTTCTTGAAGATGAATCCTTATATGGATGTGAAACGTCGACAATCCATTGACAATACTGTGGTTTCTCCAAACATGCCTGAAAACACTCCTCACCACATAAATCTCATCAATCAAGTGTAGAGAGATAGGGATGATAATGAAAGGATTATGAAGGCTTAGGAAGAGATACTTCAAACTCTAAATATGTTGCATAAGCAATTCGGCAAGGAATATGGCATCAAACAAGCAACTAGTGCTAGACAAATGACAACATCTACATCCCAAAGAAAAAGAGATGATCATGGAAATGATAAACAGTCAAGAGGCATGACCAGACACCATCATTCTACAAGGAAATTCATTATAATAACACATGGAAGTTCATGGCCATGGATTATCCCAAGTGTGTCTCTTATGCAAAAGTAATGGAGAAGGCATGAGGTGGACATCCTGCGAGGTGAAATCAGGAAGATTAAGTGACCAAATTTCACTAGAGAGCATAAGAAATGAGAAGAGGTCGAGGCTTGACTGTTTGAAATGAAGAAATATTTCCAGAACAATGATTACTCCTCTTGGATAGATGCAAT
This sequence comes from Picea mariana, assembly GCA_032191745.1. NCBI lineage: Eukaryota > Viridiplantae > Streptophyta > Pinopsida > Pinales > Pinaceae > Picea > Picea mariana. The sequence continues at coordinate 106,282 of JASDQU010106817.1, read as the reverse complement.
AATTTGCACCTACAACTTGCAAGGAAAGACATCCATGTGATGGGATCATCTTAAGCAAGACAAGCACCTTGATGAGAGGAGGATATCATGGAGGAAGTTCAAAGGATACTTCAAAGAAAAATATTTGTATGAGCAAATTATTATGAAAATAAGTTGAATGAGTTCTTTGAAATCAAGTTGGGAAGCATGATAATGGATGAATATGAGAAGAGATTCTTTGAATTGTTGAAGTATGTCGATTTCATAAAATATGACAAGGTAAAAATCCAAAGGCTTGCACGTGGGTTGCAATCCTTCTATATACACAAGATTCAATATAATAACCTCAATACTTTGGACAAAACCATAAAGAGAGAAAAGTAGAGGAAGACTAGTTTTCCAAAAATCTTGGAATGACAAGTTGAAAGGGAAAACTAATCAAAGGAAGAAAGGATTTAATCCACCCTTTTTCAAAAACAATTCATAATCAAATCAACAAGGTAAATCAACCCAAAATTATTACAAGACTATAGATTCATTTAGGAAAATGTCAAGGAAGCAATTTGTAAAATGTTGGGTATGTGAGAGAAATCACTTATACAGGGACTTCTGTCACAAAGGAGAAATAATGAGGGTTTTCCAAAACATTCACGGGGATGAAAAAGTGGAAGACATGAGAGGAAACATGTCAAGGATTTATGTAGCATTGGATGAAAAGAAATTACAATATCAACCCCTCATGATTGAAGTTGAAGGTAAGATTGATGACCATCCCATAATAATTTTAATTGATTTTGTAGCTATCCATAGTAACATAAAGTCTAACATTGTTGAAATATTTCATTTTCATATATTTAATCATAGGAAATATTTGTTAGTTCAATTAGCCACTAGGCTAAGAGGAAAATCAATCAGTATTTTAAAGATTGCTCAATAGACATGAATGGACCCAACAAAATGGTAGATGTAAACAGCATATTATTGGGTTCATATGATTGTATAATTGGCATGGATTGATTGGAAAAACACTGTACTGTCCTAGATTGTTACAACAAGACAGTTACATGTCTTCATGAGGAAGGGAATCAAGGAAAGGTTCAAGTCATTCGAATAGTTGTAGTTGTTAGAGATATTTTATCTATGCAGTTGAAAAAACGTTTCAGGAAGGAATGTCAAACTTTTGTAGCCTATATCGAAGAGGCATCCAAAGATAAAGTGGTAAGCATTGAATACCATCTAGTCCTGAGGGATTTTGAATATTTTTTTGGGGAAATATTGGGACTTCCACCAAAGAAAGACATTGATTTCTCTATTGATTATGTGTCAGAAGTTACCCTAATGTCCAAGACACCAGACACCATACAAGATGAACATGCCCGAATTGAAAGAGTTGTAGATGTAGCTTGAAGAGATTTTGAAGGAGGAGTATATATGCCCAAGTGTGCCACCTTGGGGTGCCCTTGTTCATTTTGTGAATAATAAAGACTAAACCTTAAGGTTGTGCATTGATTTAAAAGAGTTGAATAAGATCACCATAAAGAACAAATATCCTTTTCAAATAATTGATGACTTATTCGACCAACTGAAAGGTGCAAGAATATTTTTGAAGATTGAGTTGAGATCAGGTTATCATCAAGTGAGTATAATGGAAGAATACATAAACAAGACATCATTCTAGACAAGATATGTTCCTTATGAATTCACGATAGTTCCATTTAGACTATCAAATTCTCTAGTTGTTTTTATGTGCCTAATGAATGGAGTTTTCAAGGAGTACCTGGAAAAGTTTGTGATTTTGTTCCTAGATTATATACTCATCTACTCTAAGTAATAGGAACATGAGAAACATTTAATATTGGTGTTGCAAGTTTTGTGATAGCATAAATTGTATGATAAGCTAAGTAAGTGCATCTTTTATCAAAAAACGTTTCACTACTTTCAGTATATAATTTCAATAGAAAAAATAGAAGTGGATCCTAAAAATATAAAGGCCATTAGAGGATGGCTAGTGCCAAAGAATGTGACAAAGGTCAAATATTTCATGGGCCTTGATGGTTATTACCAAAGATTCATAAAAACATTCTCAAAGATTGCAAGCCTAATCACTTCTTTGTAAAAGAAGGGAGTAAAATTTGAATGAACTCCCAAGTGTGAAGAGAGATTTCAATAGCTGAAAGGCATTTTGACAAGCACACCAACCTTGAAGATTGTAGATCCAGATCAACATTTTTTTTTGTGAACATATGCATGCAAGGAAGGGATCTATGGAGTTATCACTCAAAAATATCATGTGGTATGCTATGATTCCACAAAACTAAAAGAGAATGAGAAGATTTATATTACACATGACTTGGAATTATCAACAATTTTACATGCATTGGAAATGTGGAGACATTACCTCATGGGGAACAAATTTGAGCTAAGCACAAACCACTATGGTCTAAAGAATTTTTTTGGATAACCAACATTAGATGCCACACAAATTACATGGGATGGATGATTTTAGGGGCTAAATTTCACTCATGGGATAATTTTCCATGGTTTTTCCCGAAACAATATTCGCTATTCCAAAAATGATTCGCCCAAATTCTATAGGATAAAATTATTTTACCTTAAAAATCTCAAAACATTATATAAACTATATAAAATCCTTAGAAATTTGAATATTTTTACAAAAATATCGCCAAACATTTATAGTTGGCATATGAAGGATTAGTAAGATTCGCCAAGTTTTCTACATTTAAAAATAAATTTCCATCCTTAAAATCATCCATGTTACATGGTTGGAATTTTTGAGTGAATATGACTTCGAAATTAAGCATATAAAGGGAAAAGAGAATCAAGTGGTTGATGCACTTAGCATGAGAGCTCATGAAGTGCATGTTGTAGCCATTAGAATGTACAAGATGGATCTAAAAGATAAAATTATTGCAATAGAAAATTCAGAACAACATTATCTAAAAATAAAAAAAACATTACAACAAGGAATTTTCAGCAGAAATTTAATTATTATGAGCTTATAGAAGATGAAATTCTCTTGTACAAAGTAAAAATCTACCTGTCAAATTACAGAGAGATGAAAAATGAAGTGCAAAGAGAAATGAATAATTTTCCATATGTTGGGCACCCATGATATCATAAGACAATTGCATCAGTGAGAAACCAAAAAATTTGGCATGTAATGAATAAATAAGTGCCTAATTACATAACCATATGTTTAGAGTAACAAAACGTGAAGAAAAAACATAGACATCTAGTGGGCTTGTTGCATCCATTTCCTATTCCATAATGAAAGAGGGAGGTAGTCACAATTGATTTTATTACAAAGATGCCCAAAACAGTGAAGTAGCATGATTCCATCATGGTGGTGGTGAGTAAATTGACTAAGGAAACACATTTTATTCTAGTAAAGACAACACAAAATGAAACAAATATTGTTGACATCTATGTGAAAGAAGTTGTCAGGCTACATGGACTCCCTGAGGAAATTGTTTTAGATAGAGACCCAAAGTTTACTTCCAATTTTTGGAAAGGTTTGTTCAAAGGAATTGGGACAAATTTAAATATCAATACAGTCTATCACCGAGAGTCCGATGGGAAAACAAAGAGGAGTAACAAAATAATATAGGACATGCTTAGAATGTATGTGATGGATCAACCATCAAAGTGGGAGGACAATATCAACTTAGTGGAATTTTTACAATAATGAGTATCATTTCTCAATGAAAATGAGTCCATTTGAAGCATTGTATGGGAGAAAGTGTAACACTTCAGTGAGTTAGGATAATAAAACAGACAAAGCAAGTTTTGGGCCAGATTTGCTAAAGGAAATGGAAGAGCATATGCCAAAGTTCAAATAGAATTTAGATGCTACCAATGATAGGAAGAAAAGTTATGCATACAAAAACTGAGTTTTTAGAGATTTGAAAGTGGGCAAACATGTGTTTTTAAATGTAAAGGAGAAAAGAAATTCGCTAAGATTAGGAAGTTTCCAAAATTTGGCAGCAAGGTATTGTGGACCTTTGAAATATTAGAAAAGATAGGGCCAATTGCATAGATGTTATCATTTCCTAAATCCATGAATTTGACATTGGTTGCACTTTTACCTCCTTTATGTGTGTTGTCATTGATTCTTTGAGATAATATATGTAGCCAAGTCATTATTTCATACTTGTTTTTCCTTCTTCTTGGTGGTATTTGGTCATTGTTACCCATTCCTTCTACAACCTTTGTGAACAAGTTTAGATACTTCATGGATGTCAAATGTTCTTAAATAATCCTCCAAGGTAAAAATATTTTAGGGGTTCTTCTTCCTTATGGTTAAATGCATTAAGCATTTTATAAACTTCTATTAAATGAGAGAAATTTTGTATTGTCACATTACCTACATTAAATGGTAGGCAAATGAATTATCTCTTTCTCTTATTATAAAAATGGATGGACTGTATTTTTTACTTCTTGTGGACTTCAATAAAAATATACCAATCAAAAACAAATGTAGGGAGAAGAAGAGGGATTCCACAATATTTGTAAAATCTAATGTAAGTATGGTCATCTTCATGCATACAAAATCCTTTTCCATTGACAAAGTATTCTTCCTTTTGAGTTATCCTTTGTAATATCCTCAAGTATTAAACATTTTATTGAATAATTTCCATCTATGGAAATTTGTACTTGGTTTTATTAAGGTATTTAACTGCTATATGTTTAATTGTTGAGAAAAGCCTTGGACTTGCCAACTGTCCTTTTCTATGGACAGATGTAAGAGACAACTTTTTTTAATGTAATATATGCAAGAAACAAATGGAACAACTAGGTCAAAAATACCTGACTATGACTCCATGAGTGGGGAACATGTTTAAGTTAACTCATAGATATATTTAACAAGTGTCAGGAGTGGAGTTATGTCACTAGCATCCCATAAAAATCAGGTATTTCTAAGAATTTTCAAGGGAAAGGAATTAAAAAAAAAAGTCCTAGGAAAAATAAAAGAGGATATATACAAAATATGTAGGAGGCATGACACATATCATTAAGTTGTTGAAGGATATATTTTTTGTGTGAGAACTCTTGTGTTAAGAACATGATTTCTTAAGTATACATAGACATATTGACTAAGGAGTGGAGCTAAGTTCTCCTTTATGGAGTCATGGTCAAGCTAGGGGGTGATCAAGACAAGTAACTTAGATGTTTGCATCTAAGGTTGGGTGGAAGGTAGTTATTCCATTTGTTTCAGGCTTATCTAGTTCAAATATGTGTCTTTTGTTTTATTAGTGAATACCGCTTGCATATTAGTTATTGGTAGTTACAAGTAATGTTTTTTTTGTTTTAAAGGAGACGGTTATGTTGCATTAGACGACATTCAGGAATGCCAGAATCAGAGAGTTACAAATTTGAAGAAGGTTGGTGACCTCTAACAGTG